>JAQGBX010001541.1:0-24325 GCA_034698745.1 Megaphyllum sjaelandicum | reverse complement strand
TCAGCAAAATTGTTCAAACCACTTACAGGCAGGCAAAACTGCTGGCCTCAATCTACAGATTTGAGTACCCCTACTGTCAGTTGTCATAGCATCATACTATAGAATAATAGCAATATTTCAGATTAGTCTGCCGTAGTCGCCAAATTCGTTGTTGTGTCCCTGAGTAGCTTTCATGCGTAGCTATTAGAGAGAGAGATAATGTACTAAGGGGACTCAGCCCCTTCTGACATACATAGTTATCGGAGTATTCCGTGGTTTGAGACATGTACAAGTTAGTTGGTTAGTATCATGGTTAGTTAGCTCTAATAATGTTAATGTTATTGTTAATGCCTCAGTGCCAGCCTCCAATATGATGGTGTTTTTTTTTTTTTTTGGCTGGAGTTTGTGTTATTGTATAGTTGAGAGTTTATCTTCGATTCGCTGGATGCGAATGCATCGAAATGTTGGATGCATTGTTTTGTAGCGTAGCTATTCCCCTACACACAGAAACATATTTCATTCGATTTTCGCATTTTAAAGCTTGCAACAAAAGTGCACAAGTTCAAATAATTCATTGTTTTGTGGCGAATAAGCCAATCTCTTTTTGTATATATTTTTTTTAAATATCGAAAGATTGTCATCTGCCGGTTCAATTTTATTCCTTTTGTTAGCATTAATTACCACATCTGGTTTAGGGAATTGAAATAAATTGATTATTTATATTCCTCCTGGTATACATGTTCGTGTTTTTAAATTTAACATTGCAACTTCGAGATGCTCAAACTTACTGTCATGTGACTGGCGTAAATGGCGCCACCGTGCAAGCAATATAACTTACAAATAGGCCGTCTGCACTTTACGTGGCACTGGAATTAGCCCATCAACACTGAAAATAGCATCTGTTGCAACGCGATGCCTACATGTCAAGATACTGCAATGTCAATTAAATCAAGAGAGGTCAATTATCTCGGTTTATGAAAATTCGTCTCGCTAACATCATTGTTCTTTCACGAAAACCAAGATGGCCGGCAAATGCGTCACGCGATCACTAACGATACGAAAGTGCGCCTTGCTATCAATTAAAGCACCAGGATTCTGGCGAATCTACTAACGCGTCATTTCTCGGAATCAATTTCCAAAGTTGCCGGAGAAACCGGAAGTGAAGCCATCTCCATTTCAGCGCGGCCCAAATGGACTCCGGGCAGGGATGACATTCGATCGTTTTTCTCGTTCTCGGAGCGCAATACTCCATATCTGAAGAGAGAGAGAGGCGATATTAATGCGAGGCCGAGATGGTATTGTTGCCTCTGGAAATTAATAGCTTTGTTATGGTGCGCCGCGTAAATGAAAGAAGAGCAAAAACGGAGGCGGACAGCGAGCCAATTAGCGCCCCATTTCATCCCCCGCTCCTTATGAAACGACCTTTTTTAATTAGGTCGGCCATTCGTGTTATTTAACGCCTGCAGATAAGGATCATCGTCCGAAAGGCGCGAGGCTCATCGGATGTGACGATGTAATTGGTTGCGTCCCCGCTGACCACTGGTCTTCGAGATGAACGAACGCTAGCTCGGTCAGCTGCGCTGGGACCCGCCATGAAAAATGGCTACAGAACGTGGCGTTTTCCCCCCGGATGTTCTGGCGGAACGATTACTCTCGTTCTTCTCGGACAAGATCTCGTCTCACGCCGCGTTATACGGTAAAACCTCGAGTTACGGGCCAATCCCGCGAGACTCTGGATTCCAACAAAAGGCATGACGCGCGCTAACGAGATTCTTCGGGATTCAAAGGGGTTTGTCTATGCTCCCTACGCGACGGAACAGATAAACGAAACCAATCCCTGGGTTCTTTACGAGCAAAGGAAGTGAAAAAACCCACAGTTTTATAAATACAAAAGTAATTGAATGCCGAAGTCCTCGATAGATGCAGTCATTCGACAATGGAGGCCCACGTACCGTACAATGGCAACGCAAAGATGAGCGCATTCTTGGTGGGTATAGAAAAGCATCCATGGCCACACACCACCGCTATAGCGAAATTATGCAATAAAAGGTTTATTTTGCCTATTTTGCCATTGAGGAATAGACAAAAAACTTTTGTAACGCGAAAACCGAAGACAAACTTCGCCATTTTTATAAAATGATAAACCTTTTCGCATACACTTTTCCAGACAACTTCTTTAAGAATTGGAGAATAATTCATTTAGAAGACTTATTAGTGTAAATTTAGATGTATAGGTATGTTAGTCTTCGTACATCATCGCAAACGAGTAACGTTTCAGAACTTTCAGGAAAGAAGACAACATTTTTGTTAGTAATTTTGCCGGAAACATTTGTTTATCCGCGTTCGTCTTACTCCGTTTTGGACATCCATGCTCATTGACCATTCTGAATTCAAGAAAGTGGAGATAACCAACTTTTACTTCATGTTGGCATAGCTCATCAAACTTTTTCTGTAACGATCAAGTTTCGCATTATCACTCATTGATGGGGTTGGTCAGCCTATACCCACCCTGTAGATGGCGCGCACTGTGACGAGCCTTTTCTCGAAGAAAAATGATTAACTCGATTGGAGAGTTCATTCGAAGACGATGCGTCAGCTCGATCCTCGGAGCGAGCTATTCCCAGCCACGTTGCGCATGCCAAACGAGGAGGAATATCTCCCGAAGCTGCCATAATAAAAGCGGTCATGTACGGCGGATTGATATATGGAATTTCATATCTAGATTTACTGCCAGATAATGCAGGTGCCGTAGATTGGTAGTCAATGATCACGCAATTCGCAGGGGCGCGGATGAGCCCCCGCGCGCCAAAGGACAGGCGCGTCAGTGTGCATGCCAAGCGTCGAGTGGATGGAGATTGATCGGATTGCTTTTCAGCCTCAAAGACGACAGACTTCATCCAATATGGACAACGCCACGTACGATCCAACCGATGTTTGCCCGGAACGAATCCCGTAACCCGCCTAGGCCCGTTGGATCAGTTTTCAACCCATCTCGTGGCTTTCTCGGACCATCAGAACACGACTGTTCGTTGCTTCTAGGTCACTTACCACTGTAAACACGCGCAACGGCTTCATTAGGCTAATTGGCGTCGATTAATGTCAGCGAAATGCGGTCAAGGACGGAAGAGCTATCAATATCGCGAACAAAGTAGAGATCGTTTATAACGAATAAAATAGAACACCCTTTTCGAAAAGTTATTTTGTGGTAGGATATCTAGCGTTGCGTTGGCCCTAAAGTTTCAAAATGTAGATAACGCTGCATGGGAGTGCATTTATAGAGGTATATTTACATCTACTGGTGCCCAGTGTACATTGTACATGCATGGCGCTGCTCAATGAGGACAAGTTAGAATGGTCGTTCATATAGCCTAAATCATAATGTATCGATATCGGAAAAGCATCGACATTGTTCCAAGAAACCTTGTCATTTATATGTCAACTACATGTTATCTTAGTAATTACTTTCAATTCCATTAAAAAGTGGTTTTGGTTAAATCCAGAAAATGAAAAAGGGTTATGGCAGAGATTAATACCATTTAAAAAATTAGCATTCAAGAATAGATAAATTGCCATGCATGACTTTTAGCCGAAACGAGCAACATTAAATTTTAAACCATGAAAATAAGTCGTTGCTTAAGAGTTAGTAAGATCAGAAAACTATAGGTATATTGGTAAATGATTATAATTTAGGTAATTACCAAATATTTTTTAATGTACAGATTCAACACCTGTTTGATATCAACAGTATTTAGTATAATTATACTTAACTGACGATTTCCAGATCTACGTCTAACTAGACTTACGTACACATGTATGAATAAATTATTTCAAGAATTCAATTCCCAAGCAGTGACCCCAGTTACCCCACTTTTGATACTCAAAAGGCCCTGTGGCGTAAAAGATAGCATCTATTAGCCATAACTTTAATTAATGTACTCCATTTTACAAGTTATAAGGATAACACTCAATAGATTTTCATAAGTAGCAAGAATCGATATTCCCCAGCAATACCTTTTCAAATTATCCAGTGAATCACTAACAGCAGACAGTAATTTCACTGAATGGACAAGCAGTTTTGAAATATGTAGATCAATAATTGTACGTCTCAGATAAATTTAGTTCTTAACCTAGATTACCGTCTAATATGAGAAACGCTATAGAAAGGTACGAGTTTTATATCCCCTATATTTTGTAAACAAGATAATTAAATTTATATAGAGTTATAGAGTAACTGAACAATATATTCAAACGCTATAGAGCAGGTATTCGCGAGTACAAAAAAATTATTTTAATCAGAATAGTTTACAAAATTTAACAAGAGTAGGCTACTATAGGCCTACTTGTTATTTAAAAATATATTTTATATTGTAAGTTAATTACTCGGATTTTCGATTACTTATCGAGGCTAATTAAATTTGCAATTTCAATACTTCATTATACAATTTGTATCAGTGTTAGCCTTCAAATATTCAGTTTTCTAACGATATTTAGCCTATGCTTAATTGGCAGAATTTTTAACTCGTGGTTTATTCGAAATAATTACTTTATTTTTTAACAAGAGCAAGATTTTAGTCTCAATTTGGAGTTCATTTTCTCATTAAAAACAATGTTTAGCTACAGCATGAAATTATTTTCCCCCGTTCACTGCCCTTAAATTACAAGTGTAAGCAAACGAACGTGGCCCGGTGATAAGGTGAAACTAGAGACGTTCCTCGAGTAACTGTTTCGAAGGAAATGTCAGTACAAAAATATCACCAATCCAAGAAAATCAATTTTCTGCAGTAATATTCACAACCGAGAAGAAACTTGGTTGCTAACCACTTGGGACGACCACTTTCAAACTTGTCCATTTAACTTAACGAAGGGATCTGTACGTAAAAAGCATGCTGGAGTCGTAATTCGGTCACCTACGGATCTCTGCAGCATTATTTTAGCGCATGCAGCATTTCAGATGGTAGCGTACGGGGGGAGGGGGAGGGGGGGGGGGAACTCGATCGTTGGCAAAAATAATGATATAGCTTCTACGGTTGCTATAGAAATATGTTTTTCATTCGGGACCGAAAACTTTCGGAGGGCAAAAAGGATCACGTTTGACGTACGGTCTGTTTTCCTCGCCCGTATCCAAATCCGAAAAGCAATAGGACAAAGTATATCGTTAGTGGAGAAGCAAAGACACCCCGATGAAACATCGCCGACTTTTAGATTTAGATACGCTCCTCTGGCGTATGAGAAGAAGTAACCTCTTCAATCTATCTGGTTTGCATCTGTCACACGAACCATCTCCTCCTATCGTCCAATAAACGAAAATGAATGCCTCCGCATCGAGATCCGGGAGGGAAAAAAATAGGCCCAGGACCTGCATACCCGACGCTCCTCAATACAAGAGGTGTTTGTTTGCAAATGAAAACTGTCAATTTCATTTTTGCAGTTTTTCCCCATGCAGCCGGCGATAAAAATCAATAGCGTGCATCTCCTTATCCCAGGGACGCGACTTAAAAACGGGCATTTTTGTGCGAGGCTTCGTAATATAGTGAGCGGCACACGCGCGCGAAGGACTCGGGAAAAAAAAGAAAAAGCAGTCGTTAAGATACGGCATCATTTTTTGGTAATAACCTGGCGGAGAGGATCTCAAAAATGGAGGCAATCCGGGATTACCCTGAAACTGCGCTGGGAAGGAATCTGGCGAGGAGGAAATAAAGCAAAACTATATTAACTCAATAAAATTTGATACGATGCAGTGGTCCTATAAACGACTGCCATTTGAAACGCACGGGCTACGGGCTAAATAAAACAAAAGAAAAAGCTCCGGCTAGAAGGCTGCTTATTTGGCTCGCTTCGCAGGTTCGATGCCACGAAATGTTCAGAGCGCCTCGAGCAAAGCGGCGCCTTGCCGATTCCCCATCCAGGTAGCTTCTAGTCTTGGATTTTGGGGCTTATCGGTGATTGAGACAATTGCGGGGCGGAGATACGCGGTAATGGACGCTTATCGCTGAAATCTCACCAAACTGTCGCTTTTCATACGCAAATACGAGCGTGTACACAAAACGGCAACAATTTAATACCCCCTTATCGGAGAAGGGAAAAAAAAATGCTCACGTTGCATTCCTTACACACTCCGTCCATGTACGACATCACGCCACGACATCGATCGATCTTGAATAAATTCGTTCTTAGTATCAAATTATTGTGCGTATCACATGCGAATGCGAATTTTATCCAGCGACCGGCTTCTGAGGATATTTATGAAAGCCCGATGACTTATTAACGCATACTGATAAACTACATTGTTTAGCGCATTACAATAAACCGGAATAAAATACATTTTAATGCAATAGGAGATTCCTTTTCGCTAAAAAGCGTTTTGAAGGTAAACAGCTTAAAAATCATTCACACGTTAGAGACTAGCAACTCGTATTTAAATAAAGGTAAAAAAGCACAAACGAGCTTCCATATCGACAAAACTTAATATTCATTTGTCCTTGCTTTAAAAGCGTATTCTATAGGAGAGCTTTTGATAATTCTTTTTTCAACTCTGCTGCAATTTCTATTGTTCATTTACTGTATGAATCGTTTCTAATATATCTGCACAATACAGGTATATCGTAAAATAATTTAACATTACGGCTGATCGCTAAGGCTTGCATTAATAATAATCACATTTCTCATGGTTAAATCTGTATAATGTTCGGTTTTTTTTGGTCAATAGTTTTTCGTGCATTCATACTGAACTCTATTTGTACTGATGAAATATTCAAAACTTTAAAACTAATTAACGATTACTAATTAGAAAGCTTAAATATTGACAGCTTGCATATTAAATTAATGTTTTTAAAAGTATTTATACGGTAACAAAATTACATAATTAAAGACCCTACATATAGTAAGCCAGTCACAAATACATATGTAGCTAATATGGATAAACTATATAAACTACATTTATGCATGCTCAATAATGTAGTATATGCAAATCCTTTGGTCTTAATTTTTCACTATATCTATAAAATAAAAAACGACGCCATCTTTTTCGTCACTGGCTGGCTGGCTGGCTGACTGGCTTTGATATTATTGACCACTTATGGCACACCCCCCAAGAACGTTAACTCCGTGGGAAATTCCAAGGCCATAAATATTTTCAATTTACCACGTAGCCATAAAACTGTCAAACCATTCTCCCCCCCCCTCATCCGGGATGTATCCAGATCATATAGCTCCATCTTTTGGAGACAAGGACAACTAAATGTAACTCCTGTTCGCATATAAGAGGTTAGAAAATCAAACAACAATTTTCACCCGGGCAAGGCCGGGTTTTTCCGCTAGTTTCTAATACAATGCCGATGATATTTACACGGCCAAAAATTGAACCCCACCGTGTGCCATTTACGATGTTGCTGTTAAAATACATGTATATAGAATGACATGTTATGAACATAATTTTTGCTGGCTGTCTCGACAGCATGTTCATGTACGTCAGATCAAAAGTGTCCTTTTTTAATGACTACGATGAAAAATCGCGCATTGAAATCAATTTTTGCCATTCTTCATTTTAAAAAGAAATTTTATTTTCCACACTATCCTGAGCTTCACAGTAATGACAGAATATGATGTACGTGCATATGCTCTCGTCGTTGAAAGAACATTTCAAAACGCGTACTGTATCTGAACAAGATCCATCGTATAAACACCGGGTAACTTACGCATCATTCACGCGACTTTAACAACGGGGGTTTAACATCTTAGTAGGAGAACATTCGTGGGCAAAAATATAGGAATAAAGGCATTTTGGATCAGGCATCAGAAACGCAAGTTCACCAGTTCAACCTCATTGAAGGGAATTTCCCTATTTCGCAGCTATGCACCGTGTTTAGTCGAACGGCGATGCCGAAACCACTTTGATGCGATTAGAAGCAGTTCCGAACACCGAGCACTTTTCAACAGCGTCGAGATTTGCCTTCACAAAAAGGAGAGGAGATCAAGAATTCGGCAAGGACCTAAGCGAGGTACAAAGAAAAGGTTTGTTGTCGACGTAAGCAGCGAAGGAAAATCCTTTTAGTGGAATTAAG
Organism: Megaphyllum sjaelandicum; assembly: GCA_034698745.1. Lineage (NCBI taxonomy): Eukaryota > Metazoa > Arthropoda > Diplopoda > Julida > Julidae > Megaphyllum > Megaphyllum sjaelandicum. Next base: position 16,286 of record JAQGBX010001541.1, on the reverse strand, counting down.
TTGGTGCAAGTTCGTCCAGGCAAGGGTAGGCAGATGCTCGCCTATTATTGCCGAACCAAACAGACCGAGTCTTCCTCTAATATTTCAAAAGGAGAAAAAGCACGGCGACGCCGCTTAGAAAACGAGGCCCCCAAAGAGCGTATACGCTCCCCCATGGTTTATGGTCCTCAAAAGCAGTATTGCAAGCATGGACGCGTCTTATGAACCCCACTACAAACTGCGCGGGAATTGCGGCCAGGGGAGCAAAACCGCCCATCGCATCTCTACGTTAAACAATAAATGGCTCGGCAATATATACGTTAATAAAGAAGTTTCAGGTTAGACATACACTCGCGTATACAGAAGGGTAGCCGTAGCGAAAGAGGCAAAGTTCAAAGACATTTCCGTTATTATATAACGGCTATGGAGGTACGGACTTTTTATGTTCGATATTTCATTTCTCGCAAAGCCATTTCATTGATAATGTGTTTTTTCCCCTTTATTTTCTTTTTTTTTTGTCTACGCCCCGAAAACGATTTTGGAAAACGTCGCAACCTTCCATTTTGATTGAAGAAAATGCAGAAAGTCAATTTAATACGTTGGCGATATGGGGGGAGGGAATGTGTACTGCCGTATTTATATTGAATTACGAGCGTGATGAAGACCGCACACGAAGCTCCAACGCAATATTCAAAAAAAAAAAAAAAAAAAAAAGCGAAGCAGAAATACGGATAAAAATGCAGGGAGAACAAGCTGAGGTTAAGAATGCAAACGATGGTCTCCGTTGTATCTTTTTCCGAGAAAAATGACCTTTCAGTCTCAACGATGTTATTCTTGATTAAGGGTTCATCCATCGCGTCTGTTACCATTAAACGACGACCATCCATAGCTTGCCACATGCCATATACTTCCATCTCGCAAACTGCCAGATAAAGTAACGTTACCTTTTAAAAGTACATGTTTGTCACCTATACACAACCCACTCTTTACTTTAGTACAGTCCTAGGTTTTGTCAAGTGACATAATTTATAACTTGCCATTTCTACACCCACCACTTTAGGAATAAGCACTGCACGCTTTTAAATCACTGTAAAGTTATAACTCTTAGACGAAAATAGTTGCAGGAACACCACTTCTAGAATCGTGCATGCATTCCTGAAATGGATAATCTCGAATCTTGAGGCCCTCTTGGGAAAACTTAACATATATCATACGCGGGGTAACAATACTGATAATGCTGTTCGAAACTAGAGCGTCATAAATAACACCACCAGATCATCAGGATTGGCTTTTGTCTTCGAAATGCGACTTAATAATGAAAGGAGATATTCATAAAATATCCAAATTACAACTGTATAGACATGTAGGGCCTACTAATATTAATATACTGTACACCAATTTCGAGTGTGCTACTTTATAAAAACAATATCAATTACACAGAATGCTATATTACAGTTGTAGTTTGGTAACTAATTGAGCGCATCAGTGGATTTGCTGTCGTGTACAAAAAATAATCAACACCGATACAATTGCATTTTTCGCTCGAAGCATCTTTTCTTTCTGATGAACACTGTAATCAGTAAAAGTACAAATGCAACTTTAGAGGAGTACAGGTGAGCATTTGTACCCTTTCCCGTAACTTCAATACATGTACCTTTGTACACCGTGCATTTGTTGCTAAAATGTTAGCCTTTACAGTATACCTTCTTTGAATAAAAGGATGATGCCAAAACGTCACTCTCCTGGGGAAAAAGGACGTTTACCCGCCGCACTGACCTTCGCGTGACATCTAGGGTCAAGGTCTTACCTAGCTCCTTCCTACGCGGGGTGCTCCTTGTGCAACGCGCATTCCTGTCACATTCAGCTCTTGGTGTCATAACAGACGACATACATGTACATGTACTGTCATGGAAATCTTTTATTTTCTTAAAAATTTGATGAACCTTACATTGCATGTTGTATTGTTGGGAAAAATATAATTAGACCGCTGTGTTTCTCCAAATTAAACACTTGGAAAATGTCCATTACTACGTGTAAAAATTCAGAATGAGTGTTATGTACATGTATAAGTACCCTCGGATGCACACGTCGTTAGGTACATGCGTAATTTGTAGATGTATGGGATGTGGATAGAGATTCAATTCATTTGTACCCCTAAGGTACAACATTTGTACTTTTTCTGTTCACAGTAAGTAGATGCATTATAGAAGTACATTACTGTCGATTTCGTGGAGAAGGGATACAAATTGTATTTAGGAAACCTGATCTCATTCGAAGATATTTTGACCGGCAGCGTTGTTTAACTTACGTATACATGTAATGCCACGCTGTCACATTTTCAGCTCCGATCACCTGTGTGACATATACTTAATGTACAGCTTAAAAACATGACCATCGCGCGCCGCCTTCACCCCCCTAACAGATCATCAAAAAAGGTGGCCTCCTAGCTGGGCTAAAAAAATGATGAACAACGTTGAACAGCACGGCGCATGCAACAGCATACGTGCCAAGACTGGATGAAATAAGATGCTCGTAGGCATGCGTTCAGCGCCGTTGAAGACAAATCGTATGACATTCTCAAATGGTCATCTGGACATTGCTGATGATTGTCTAGTCCTCAAAACAATCAACAGCGCCGATAAAACGCTATCTGGCTATGCGCATTTGTGGCCCCCGCAACAGAAATGGCACGCTACAACATGTCCATAATCCATTGGCGGACGTGTGAGAAGTTGCAAAAAAGGGGCCATCGTGATAGCCGGATGATAGACCGAAAGAAATGGCAAAAAAACGCGTGACATGAATGACAACGCGTAGCGAAGGAAACGATGCCAGGATGACAAGGTGAAATGGACAGGTCAGCAAACACCTCATTCAGAAAAAAACAGGACGATAGCGACGGACATGTCTTTACAATTTACTGTGTGTCTCCTGTTTTTTTACTAGATATTCTTGTATGCGCGCCTGCACCAAATGTCTAAAACAAAAGAACCCATGGAGACTATAGCGCAAATCTAGTTGTCCAATACCATCTGGTTAACACGGTTCGAGTTGTAACACGTTGCACGGTGCCATCGCGATGCAACTGTCCACATCTAAAGAATTCATTTCAAACCAAAGTTATGGTAATAATTTTCGGTTAAGATATTTGTTAATATTCAGCTTGATTTAATTGAGGGCGTATTTGCGAAACATTTTTGAAATTTGAAGAAATGAAGACATGCAGTTAAAGCTGTATTGCGCTAATGAAGATGACCCGTTAACGCTACGTTATTTCTTCAACGTCTTGAATAGCGTTCAATTTTACGGAAATAGTTGAACACGTTATCCAAAAAAAAATAACCCACCATCTTGGGAGTCCAGCTCGGCATGAACAAAAATCGTTCATCCTCAAAGTTAGTCAATGTAATTTAGAAGAAATCGAAGCTACTAAAGCCGACTTTTCCTCGATGAAAGTTGAGAAGAATTATTTTAATGGATAACATTAAAAATACTGGACGATACTGTTTTTCAATTGAGTATACTTGTATACAATTGATACCTTGTACTGTTGAATTTATTTCCAGATTAGATTAGTCCCCAGTTTAGTCCCCACGAAATAACGGGACTATAGGTTACGTTAAACTCCTCTACGTTAATATTGCAACGTCACTCCGTGCATGCGCATAAACGCGGTCACTTGACGATAAGGTTAACGTTTTTCCGCTATAAACGATATCCTGAAAATGTTTATTTTAACCTTTTTAAATAAAATAAATGATTCAACACGGATAACATCAATAAAAATTCTTTTTGGTAAAATATACCTATAAAAATTCGAAATAAAACCTTGGTAAAATGAAAACTTTGATCGCATTAATACGTTTAGCAAAATGAAACTATCATTCCTTTAAAAGTCATGAAGTCGTGTTCTAACTCTGTTATTTTCACTTATGAAGGCTGGACAGCATAATGGCATTACAATGCCTCTTAAAGCAGTCTATGTTTGGTTTTCATAACAACATTTTGATTGTCCAAGTTGGTACAAAATTGAATTTACCATCGCGTAGAAAATCACCACAACTTGATGGAACTTTATATACCGGATTGGATTTCTTCAATTATGATTATCAATGCCATAAACGTCCTTTATCCCATTACTGCTATACAGAAACAAAAAGAAGAGAACTGTAAATCTACTCCCTGGATAGAAAAAGAAATAAAGACCACCATAATCGATTGAATTTCATTATTTTTGTCATCCATTCGTTACAAGCACATGTATTTTCTATATATTCTTTGAATAGATTTGTCGTCCCACGTCACACGAATCCCAATTTTAAGATGTTACATGTCATTTGGAATGACTGCATTTTTACAGCTGCTAAATAAAAAATGACTCGGATTTCAATAAACCCATACTTAACAAAAACGCTTCATCCAATTAATCTTTAGGTATTGAAAACTTTAATAAAAAAAAGCTATACGGGATTTTGTAAAGCCATTTAAAACGTATATGACATTGGATACAAGCACACTTAAATGTGCACAACTTAGGCAACTCCCTACCCCCTTTAATAGACACGCCATAGTGATATTTACGTATAGAATGTATATTTCTAGTGAGACTATCTCCATTCTGCATCCTGATTGGTTGAAAAAGCTATGCGCGCATAATAGAGATAAAGCCACACGAAGGCTACTTTTTCTTCATAGCTGCTCGGTATAAAGGACGAGTACGGTACAAATTGCCGCCATCTTAGGAGCCGAATAGCTTATTTTTAATACGACGCGATGGTAGCTTGGAACGATATTGCGATTCGAACGTTCGCTATTGGTTAACGCAAGGAAGCAGCCTATTAGTACCGAAGTATATTTGATGTAATTACATTGCACAGAAAATTTGCCAATGGTATACTTTCACAAGCTTGAAATAGACGCGTTATTGGAAATTAATTACAAGTGTAATGCATTTTTTGGACACGGGATTTCACTATACACGTATACCGTATACGGTCGATGTTAGAGAAGAAATTATAATTCTAAAAGTCGAACACCGTGCAAATTTTCAGTTAGTCCGAAGATAAATTCTCAATACAGTAAATAATTTATTCTATTAAATGTCATTTATATATATAGACTGCATTTTTACTAAAGGATCCGATCTTTGATAAATTATCCTTTAGCTAAAGGTATTTTAAACTACAGGATTTAAAAAAAATTGTGTTCAATATACATACTTCGCCATCTTCTTCGATTATCATACAGTGAACACAACGAATCTTATTTTGATGTTATATGAAATGTATTATTGAGCATTTCCAAATTCCATTTTTCCTTTACATGTAAATTAGAAAATTCACGTCAAAGATTTTTCTGATGCAAATATATATATATATATATATAAATTATAACTTGCCAATAATAAAACAAACCTACAGCAGTGGTCGATTTAATATAAGTAAACCTTTTCTAAAAGACTGGTCAGAAATGAAAAAGCAGAACTCTTAGAAAGTGGTGTCATTTATGTCATAATTTGAGGACAACTGTATACTATAGAAATAGAATTTCAGCTTAATTCTAAGTTAACCGAGCGTACTGAATCTCTTTACAGGCATGCAGAGAAACGTGCTCAACCTATAGGGGATACATATAAGCACTTGCGCTCGTAATAAAGCGCATGATGTCAAGAAATATAATATTGCTTATTGTTCATATAACGCTGCCTAAAGGACGCCTTTATATTTAGTAGATTTGAAGATTTTTTGTCCCTGTCTCAGCATGAGATTGGCCCTTCAGTGAAGAAAGTAAAGATTTAGCGAGTGATCAATTTCTCGAGGGTGCGATGCTCGTCTCGAATTGGCCCCGTGTTATTTTTCTGTTTTCACTGATTCCAGTAATGGATATGTCCCCAGGCCAACAAACAAGGACGAAGTCGTCAGGTTGAAAAGCCGCGTAAGTTCTTCGGATGAATCGAGGCAATCTTTTAAGTCAACAAAGTATAAGTGCGTAATTAAAGAAATTTCACCACAACATATTGGTAATGGATCGTCGAACGCGACATCGTTAGAGGGCGCATTGTTGTTTCGATATAATGGTATAAAAAGCTGTCATTTATGGAATGGAAATATCACGAGATTGGCTTTTTTAAAAAAAAAAATTATGGAAATCACGAGAAACAATGTATTCAAGCAGAGATTTCTTGACGCGACTTGAGTGATTAGATGTATAAAACGTGTTACTTTCTGTGGAAAGCAAACGACAAAAAAAAGCAATTCAATATTATCACATTCCATCATTTGTTTCATGCCAATTTTGTTGACTATATCATAACTGTCTTACATGTGTATAGAGTAAGGAATGAGGTGTGAATTTTTTTCTTTTTCAATTATTTTTTCACTCGAAAAGGAATAAAACTAAAAAATCACTATCAACGAAGATTAAAAACATTGGACAAAATGTTCTTCATATAAAGAAACTAGATTGAATTGAATTGAATAGATAGAAGCATCTCTATACATATAGGCATTTACGAAGCCAGGTCTCAAACTCTCAGGCGTGGTCTGTCTCATACACACCAGGTACAGAAGCGGATAAAATCAATTTGCGGACCATTCCCTAAGCCCCAACTTGGTATAAAGCTTACTTGGCATGTTTGACAAATGATGCGTTTTCTAACTAAACTTATCCTACAAATCATAACATTAGAACTATTGTCGATCTTAAATAGAATGTCAATGAAAAGAACACCCACAATCGACGACCAAGAAAAGGTTCATCCGATATACTCATTGAAATAACGCTTTTTCAAACAAACCCTTAGCTCGCGGTCAATCTCCAAATGAATAAATTCCACTACAAAACCACTTTAGATTCGACGTTGGGTTCCATCAGAAGTTGAGAGCACATTTAAAAGCCATCGCTCTACAGTCCACTCGTGAACTACATGAAAGTCCACGATAGATAAAAAAATGTTTGACCTTATCAGGCCTAATTTAGTAAGTTTTTGTGTTATTAACTCCAACCGATAAACATTACGTTTTTTGTTATCCAAAATTTAAAGACCCTGGCATTGATGTTATAGATTGAGTAAGGCAAGCCACATACTGCACATTCGTGAAATATTGTTATACACGCTTATTTTTTATTATTGTTTTCCGTTCTAGTCGAGTCCGACTGTCGGAGACAATGTGCCAACTTCCTTTGCCAAATTAAAAAATGAGAGCGGAAAACACGGTGCCCATAAATGAATTCACTAAAAATAAATTTCTTCTCGTTTACTTTTGGCATTAGATCATCATTTAAGTTACATGTACCTATAACTTCTGTATACATCGATGCATTTCGCAAATACCCTGCAGGATGGAAGTTATAGATATACATGAAAATGGAGAATGCCACATATTAGCGCATAGACAAGATGAAAATACCACAAAACATTAAAAGTACGAGCTTATAAAAACTCTTAAAGATATGAAAACGGTCCTTTTTTAATTTCACTTACGGGAAGGATTTTAAGAGGAATGACTAATTGTTTGTATTGTGCGACCTCTTGAGTTTCTTCAGGCATAATTAAAAAATGCCTGCTGAATTAATTTCGCGATTATGGACGGTTTGCTGTAATTTACGAGGACAAAGCCATGGAATGAGAGATGCATACATTAAGAGCGTATACGCGTACGGTCTGATGAGTTCAATGTAAACAATAACGGGGCCATTCATTCACTGACGAAATAAATACGTCCATGATGTTTGGCTTCTGAAAACAAACAAAGTGCCAGCACACTGAAAAACGATTCCGCCATGAAACTAAGTGTACATTTCTCGTATTAATATTTTAATTTGTGACTGTAGATTATTGAGCAGTGAAGTGACTTAATTATCAATGCTCTAATAAATGATCAATTCATGGTGCAAAATAATATTCGAGCAATGGTAAAGATCACTTATTAGATTTAGCGGAAAGCACTAAATTTAAAAAGGTTTGTACTGTATGTGTATATATATATATATATATATATATAAATAAGTTTGATATTAATTTACTCATTATTACTAATTTGTAGTTTAACATACAAATCAACAATAAACATCACCTATTCTTGTGACCAAATAATTCCCTAATAGCACGATTGCACAGCGCAATAATTCGTCAACGTATTAAAATAACTAACAATCCAATTTCTGAATAAGTCGATCAAAGATTACATTTAAAAAATCCCCACGCAATTATACTTTTCAACGAATATTTTTATCATATTTTCAAAAATAAATTTTAAAAAATTCATTTTTTTTTCGAAACGTCAACAATTAAGTGGCCATGGCATCGCTTAGGAAAATATTTCAAATTTACATATCTAAAGTAGTGTACTTCTAACAATACCAATTTAGCATAAGTAAGCCCCGTCTCGCCCATTAAAATTGCCATACATGTGCACTGAACGAAGTAGCCTACTATAGCTACATGTAAACTGTACATGTACATAGCCGCAAGTATATAAAAATTTAAACAGAAAAGAACGGACGTGCTATTATCGAAAAAGGTTTTGGTCAAACAAATTATACTGAAACATTTTTCTTCAGATTCATTAATGTGAAAGACAGTCCAGGCGAGCCTGTTTCCCCGATCCCGTCCAAAGCAGACCATTGAATGAGTTGGTTAAGCGATCGTAACGTGGAAAAAACTTTCAGTTTTATGACAAGTTGAACAGCACTCAAAAGGACTATGCCACTATAGAGCAGCAGATATCCTCGTGAAAGCATGAAAGCACTTTTCAATGCTCGAATCCGCACACGCACCACCGACCCTATAGTATATATATTATTTGGCCTCACGAAAATGTCATCCAGAAATCTTTTATGACAAACCCATGTATGCCTATAAGTGGTTTTCCTCATACAAAAATAATATTTCCATTAAAAGCTAAAGATATTGGATGGCTTTTAATTGATCGAAAAAAAGCTTTCGTTGTTCAGCAAAGTGTCGCCAATATCAATAGACAGGAATTCGACGAACAACAGTGAGCTGGATGGTACACGGGCCAACTTTTACGAAAATTCCACTTGAAAGTGCTATAGCGTTCGCAAATAGCTGTGACGTACGTGTTGAATTTCAATGAAAAATGTAATTAATGCACAACTCGGGCAAAAATGTCAGAAAGCAATATGCCGTGCGGAAATGGGCGAAGCATGCGCTTGACATAAGCCTAAGCGAAAAACCTTTAATCTTCAACCAACGTTGACATTTTTGGCTCCCGCATAGGCTTTCTTATATTGTTAAGGCCTAACAAAAGGGACGACTAATTAGGAGCTACTTCATCTTCATTATTCAGCTTATCTCGAGTATAGGATACCAGTTTGAAAAGAGGAAGGAAGGCTGAAGGATGTGATAAGAAAACACAAAAGTTGGTTCATTAAATCTCTGCCCTCGCTTAAAAAATGAAAAATCCAAAAGGGGCTCTCAGAAATAACCATTAACATTTTAAAAATTAATAAACAAAAACTAATGATATCATTCAGGAAATCTTGCTAGGCTTCTTCATTAACGCTGCCATTCTAAATTACTCCAAGTCGCATTACATCAAAGTTGACGATTCATCCGTTTCGTGGTATAGTAACGCGAGTCGGCTTCTTATTGTTTTTAATCTTAATGTTAATTTGTGAACGTTTGTGTTATTTTCGCTTTCTATTTTGCGACGAAAACGGCATATTTTTTTAAGCCTGGCAAAGAATTTAATTAGCAGGATAATCAAATATCGAGCGTGACTGCATGGTGCAATTCTCTTCTTTAAATATACATACATGTAAAAAATACATGGTTAGCACAAATGAAATACATTGTATATAGACAATTTCAACATTGAATAAATAAAACTTTTCAAGTTATGTGCATTCATAACGCATTTTTCTAAAGGTAGCTACATTGCAACAAAGAATCATTAAAAGGCAGTCCCTGAAGTTCCAAAGGATATGTGCACACGCACATTGTGGGCACATTGAGTAGGCCCTATCAAGGTGAAATAGACTTAAAGATGAAATAGACATCAGATACCAAAGATGCACAATATAGGTCACACGGCAGATATCTTACAGATATATTCGAATTTATTCCTATACTGTATAACTAATGCACAACTTGTTAGATATCTGCCATGTGACCTATGCTATGCATCTTTGGTATCTATGATGTCTATTTCATCTTGATACTCCATGTGCATACGCATCCGCTTATCATCCTATCAAGGCGATAGTCGAATTTAACCCAAACTCTTCTTGCCAGCACATTCTTATAATAAGTTCGTGATTCGTTGTTGCAGTTCTGCAGGAAGGTAGGTTGACGTAAGCTAATAAAACTAAGTATACGCGCGTAGAATAAAAGATGACGGGCATCGTAATGAAGTAGATATGTGAACTTAAAACGTTTTTAAGTATAAGAAAACAGCAACGTACGTTGCCATGAATGCCAAAGTTTGATAATTGGAAGACTGGAATATGACGTTTGAGCATTGAATTTATAAGTGGAAGAAGGTAGATTATAAATACCAATAGTTACACAAAGGTAAAGTATAAATTTAAATTTTTAACTATACAATGACGCTAAAAGCGAAATTTTACATTATGGAAAATTGCTACGAGCAGCATTAAGCGCAAGATGAAATCAGCCCTAAAGTTCAAAAACTTCACTAATGCATTTGTAAGCAGCTATACAGAGTAGATTTCAAACATCCCTCAAAGTCCCTCTTGCAATAACACATGATTACAAAACGCGAATTCGATTTTTAGGGTCTTGCCTTTCGTTAATAAAACAGCAAGAAATCTTGTATACAATGATCTAATTAAAATGTGGGCCTGCTTCGGGCATCTTTCAGGACCATTCGTGCAGAATTATATGACTTTTTCAATCTTCATTAAATGCCTAAACATGCACGCTGATGCGCATAGCCTCATATTTTAATGCTCCGCGAACGAGCGAGCAACGCTTGATGGCAATATGATAATTTCGCAATAAAGCCAAAACCATTATTGCGCGCAACTAGAAAAAGTTTGATTTCCCTTTGGAAAACTAGACGAAAAACAACTTAAGCCACGCCACGCTTCGATTTTTCACTAAGTCATTAAAAGTATTTGAAATACAATATTGATGAACCGATACAATTTGTGCATCACGTGCCGTCGCACTCTTCGTGCAGTGGCAGAGTTGCTCCGCCGATGTTTGGAAATCATTTTTGCATAACTATTACATGTAATTTTTTGCGGGTAAGATCAAGTAGAATGTTTTATGGAAATGTGTAGCGAAATAACCTAGACTCAAGCTTTACGCAAAATCAAGTTTCTCGTAATAATGCCCTTAAGCTTTATAACAGTCCTTCAATATTTGAAGCACTATATTTGAATCATGCCTCTATATATATAGTGAATGTTACCGTAAAGCTTCCCAATACAAACAAGAGAATTATTATTTGAAAAAGTTAAAATACAGATTGTTAGTAATTGATTTACCGTTATACTCGTATATTCGACGATTTCCCAAATGTCACATTTATGGCTTGCAAATATTCAGGGTGGACCAGAAGTCAGTGACACCCCAATTTTTTTCTTAACCGTTAGAGATGTGAAAATTCTGTTTGTGTAGTTAAGACAGGTTGTCATGAGTGCTCTATCAATTGATGGTATTAACTTTTACCTAAGACCATTTTTTCAACGAAATTGAAAGTATAATTTTTGAACAATAACACCTAGGACAAAATATCAAATTAGAAAAACGAAGAGCATGGCTTGCTTGCATGTATTCAACTGATTTCGTTCTTATTGGCAATTATTTGAAGTTGTTACAATGTTTTGAAAATAGGGGCAAACACTCAATTTTTAGCTGCGCTGCAGCACACTAGTGCACTGCAGTATATGTGGGTAGCTTACTGCAGTACACCTTTGTGCTGCAGCGCAGCTAACAGTTAGCTATTTGCTCCTCTTTCAAAACAACTTCAAATAATTGCCAACAAAATCAAAACCAGTTGAATACATACAATTAAGCTATGCTCTTTGTTTTCCTAATTTGATATTTTGTCCTAGGTGTAACGGTTAAAACATTATACTTTCAATTTCGTTGAAAAAATTGTATTGGGTAAATGTTAATACCAGTATAGGTTCTCGACGTGACTGAAGTCACGTGGGCATAATCGACACGTTAATTGGTTTAAAAACTTGCCTCAGGTTATCACTGCTTCCAAACCAATAAATGCGTCCCTTTGACACACGTTATTTCGCGACTGCCAAAAGTGTTTTAAGTGTATATATACAGTACATTATAAACTCATGGTCAGAACAGATTCCTGATGTTGCCACCTGTAGATCACAGTCATTCTAATATCACTGAATCGGATTCCGCGTTATCGTGACAGAGGTGTGAGAACACCCTGAATGCTTATTGCAGGCGCTTACCGCTCGGCGTACACTAGCGCCACCAAGCGGGATAAGAATGCGGCATGCATTTTAAATGAGGGCGTACACAAAGAAAGCTTAGCCGAGCCAGGCTTAGCTTAAAAGAAGCGCTTCTAAAAGCAGATTTGTAAGACACAGAGTGGCACATAGATCACTATTGGTCAAAAGTGTAGCCATCGATTAAGTTGCTAACGCATGTAGATTGCGGAAGGTTTTACGCGGAATGTTTCACCTAGCATAACGCATGCATTGGAGCCACCAAGCACACTGACCATCCCGGCCACGCTGATAGCAGGGTTCATTGTGCGCCCCAAAGCTGAAAACAAGCAGGGAAGAAGCACGTCGAAAGTGCATTCAGTGTGTTTTTACCCGAAGGCATATCAAAGCGCTTAAACTTTAAACAAAGATATTAAGTTTATATGCCAGAAGGGGCCGAGTCCCCTTAGCGCATTAACGTCTTCTATACTTTTAATGCTGACCATATGAAGGTTCTTCTATTAAGTTTTTTATTTACTGATTGTAATTATCGCCGCCAAATGTCACTGGTAGTCAGAGTACATCGGATCTTTAAAAAAATATTATGAATTAAGAAGAGAACTCCCACTATACAATTGTACCCTCTCGAAACAACTTAAAAGCAGTAACTTAAGTCTGGAGCTATTACAGGTAGTTGCAAGCAGACATCCAGCAATTACCAAACCGTTTAGACGTTTTTGTCTAACGAGGTATGTTCGAAGATGGTGCCCAAACACTGGCAGAAGAAACACGAGGAAGAAAAATCGAATGATTGGCACGTCAGAAATTCACGATGAATTACGAGCTTAATTCATCAAACGCAACTATTTTAATCCATAAATGCGTGAGCAATTCCTTTTGATTGCATTATGAGTTGCATATACTTAAGGGGAAGCGCGTCGATGGAAGAGTTACGCGAGAAAATCGTATAAGAAAAGCTGTCTGAAAACATCACCGCTCCAGAAATGTTCGCCAAGTGAAAATGTCTTAGATTTAATCATTCCAAGTTTTAGCGAGAGAAAAAATAATCCATAAATAGAGTGAAGCGTCTACATGCATGTATATACTGTATAGAGACGAATGAGGGGCACATTTTGCGAGCTCGGCATCTTTTGCATTAAAAAAGCGCCTATTTGCCGAGGCGAGGTTTATAATCGCATCATGATTTGCCAGCATTCATTTTCGATAAATGAATTTCCGAGCAGGCTGACAGGGATAAAAAATAATTCTTGTCATTCATTGTGCTCATTAAGAGAGTGCAATACTGGCTCCCACCGCATAAAATCGACAATTCACTGACAGTAACAGTCATCCGTATAATTCAAAATAGAAAATTAAATGTCATCCGAAGGACGCGCGCATACTGTACATACACGTGCTCAAAAAAGCGGGGAATGAGAAGATGAGAGAGTCAAATTTAATATAACTGTCATTCTTGCCTTATGCAATCGCCGCGTAATTTCGAGCATTACGTTTAATTGGAAAAAAAATCCCGTTGTAAAGCTTGTTTCTCGTCGGGCGAAGGTCCCTTTTTATGCACAAAATATTTAATGAATAAAACGACGTTTTTTCCTCCTAGCCTTTATACCGAAGGAATTTTATAGGTGCCAATTAAGCGGCGTGTTTTTAGAAAAAAAACAGACGTGTGACTCGTCAAATGAAACGACGCGCATAAATTTACTCCAAATATTGCCTATCAACTTGAAGTTGGATTCGAATCCAATACATTAATCGGATTAGGTGCACGATTCGCAACAATTTAGAAAGCGATGAAAAAATTAAGAAAAAAACCCTCGTGACCCGTAAATTTTATCTAGAATTGATAAAATTGATAGAGAGAATGTCAGAACTTTACAGTAGCGGATAATTCCGCAAGCCTGACATGGCGTGTCCAAGTGCTTGTAACTAACTTAATTTTTTGATCATGAATTGGTAAAGAATTGTTTATTGTAATGATATTCATGTACGAATACATTCTGATAGAAGTACATATATTTCATTTTTATAACCTGTACATCAACTTCCTATTGCATAACTTAATTAAAGAATCACCAAAATGTTAATGATGTAATGATGCTACGTGAATTTCTACCAGTAACTTGTAAAGCAGATTAAAAACGCCGTTGATGTTTGTTTCTAACGCTGATGTTGCTTGCGTTTTAGAGTTTGTTTTTCTGTAAACGCATTAATGAGCATTTATGAAGAATCGTACATTTGTAATTTGCTGATCGTTATTCTCTCTGCATAAACAATTAAAAAATCGCGAACATCTTTGGATTATTGTACCATGCCTATAAAATGTCATAAATCCTTAATTGATAAACATTAATGAAGACCCAAAGAGCGACAAAGCAAAATTGGACAAGCATACTTGTCGGGCTACACACATTGCAATTTCGCGTTCTTCTTGTAGCATCCCTTAGACCCCATGCAGTATTGACATAGAGAGATGAAGTCCATGGAGAGATCATGATGTTTTCATGGGTAATATAAGCACTCAGCCAGGAGGAAGTTTGGCATTACCAGTAATTGACATAACTTGTTTCCATTTCTTCAACTTATTTGCCTGCCTGCGTTCTTGGCTTCACAAAAAAACACTTGAGGGATTTCCTCGCAAAGCCCACATCCAAAATTTCGCGGAAAAGCTCGGCAAGTGCGCTTTGGAAGCCGTTATTCTTCTTGACGAATTACTTGAAAATATTTCTTGACATAAGACAATATTTGGCGATGCCTCTGAAGAGAAAAGCCCATGAAGAGGCATGCAGCCACTTCAAGCAATGAATTTTGACAGGCAGACATATTTGCGAAAAACTTGAAAAGGAACTTCGCCAATATTCCAGCCTGTCAGTCAGCTAAATTCAGCCGAGGAACTTGTTCATGAACGCTGCCCCGATGGCCAGCGCCGCGACGCCCATTGCTAAATAGCCCGTGGAAGAATTTCCGGCATTGCTTTTCCTATTAAGGAATTTCATATTTCGCACAATTCTTCAATTTCAACCATTCACAAAAAAAGTGGCTCGACGCAGCAATTTTCATTCTTTCTCTTTCTCGTCATGAACTTGTCAGCGAGCCAGTTAGATAAGATAAAACTGAAGTGTTAAGATAAACATTCAATGTCGGGTTTTCTAGAGATATATGCCTGCATTTTTTCACCGACAGTATACCGCTATATACCACAACTGCTGTTTGGGTCCAGCCATATCATAAATAAGTTGTACTCACTTCATGTTTCTTTTTGTCATATTTTTTTTTCAGCGCACGTTGTGGTTTATCAATTGCGCAACGGTTCACCCGCAGATAGCGAAACGTTTGTCTAAGTGCCAATCTGGCAACATTGCAAATCTTGTAAATATCAGCTTAGCGAGGCAAATGAGCGAGAGCGTTGGAATTAACACCGAGCCAGGATTGAAGGCAGGCAGAAAAAAAGGATACAATTGCGCAGGCGCATCTGCTTGCTTCAAACTGTAATCGAGGCATCCGCGGGAGTAATTTTTGTCATTGCAGATCGAATATGACTACTATTGTGAAGCAGATTTTTAAAATGACAAGACAAGAAACCAAAAACGAGCGTACATTGTTGATCTGAATTTAACCAAGCACAAACTTTTCCTCATTTACAACGAAATCTGAGAAATGATAACAGATAATAGGAATCATACACCTACCCTCCTTCAGTAATAGGAACTAATGATAATATAAAAAATGACACCCCTTCAATCGTTAACCATTTAGCAACATTTTAAACCATTACATGATTCATTGTGCAATGCATGGACATTACTAAAAAATAACGACGTAAAGGCCGAATCACACGACCTATTGGGAAGGGCGTTGGCGTTGGCGTTTGGAGCAACTCTCGACCAATCAGAGAACGA
>JAQGBX010001540.1:0-24337 GCA_034698745.1 Megaphyllum sjaelandicum | reverse complement strand
CATGACATTTTCAGGTTTTTCCATGACACACTCAAATTCCCTGACATTTAAGGTTTTTTAAGGTTTTTCCAGGTTGTTGGAACCCTGGCAATCTTCATGTCATTGGCCGTTTTAATTGATTTGGCCATGTTGCAGGCTTACATCATCTCCCTGTCAAAAAATTCACAACTCCTGAAGAAGGCAATGTTGCCGAAAACGTTGAGTAAGTATAAAGTTATTTGGAAGAGGATAAAAAATAGGAATTTCTACGAGAATTAATCCTGCCACAAACACTTGGACAAATTTATTAGGCACCCTATGAATTTGGTAATTTTTTGTAATGAAATGTTCATAAATTATCGTCAGAGCCATTTATCTTTCATAGATGTCCTTTTGAAGTGTTCTAACCATTTTTGTGCAAAGGTAGTACAACATTTGGGAGGGGGAAGATCCCAAAACCAGGTTTGGGCAACCAGAAATGGGTTTATTTTACTTCAACTTGTATTTGCTAAATTCTTTTGGGTGAATGTTGCTCTAGGATAGTTTATCATCAAAACTATGCCTAAAAAACGGGAACTGAGTGAATCTGAACGGGCTGCGATACTTGCATTGCACAAAGAAAGATTGTCACAAGTACAAATAGCATCTCGAATGAAATGCTCACGCTGTGCTGTTCTAACCACAATAAAACGCTACAGTAGCACCAAAGAGACAAATTATGCCTTAAAGAGGCTGGAAAAGGAAGATGAGTGCCAGAAATGACCTTGTGATAGCATGACAGGCAATGAAAGACCATCTTCAAACATCAAAAACTATAGTTGCCACGCTGATGGATAGCATTAGTGGGAATATTTCTACAAGAACTGTTAGCAGGCACCTTAATGAGCATGGACTCCAAGCTAGAAATCCCAGGAAGACGCCGTTCATTTTTGAGACAAACAGGAAAAAACGATTTGTATGGTCAAAAAAGCATTGATATTGGACATCATAGGACTGGGCTAATATATTATGGTTTAATGAAAGCAACGTTGAGGTGGGTTCTAATGAATACTGCAAATAAGAAAATGCATTACTTGTCATTGCAGCTTTGAAAATGCATAAGGAAATGTAGCCTACGTTAACTGTATCAGTGTTTTTTGCCATGTTGTGCACAATGTTTGGGCCCCCCTGGGGGCATGTTTGTGTGGCGTAGATCTGAGAAAGCACACAGACCTGAGTGCATTATCCCTACTGTCAAGTATAGTGGAGGTATAGTGTCATGATTTGGGGCTGTATGGCATCTGCAGGAGTAGGAAGACCATTTATTGGTAAAGGTCGAAGGAATTCAGACACCCACACAAGTGTGCTGGAGCAGACATTACCGCCATCAATGGTTGAGATATTTAATGGGAACATAGATCATGCAATATTCCAACAAGACAATGCTCCTTGTCATACTGCATGCAAGAGAATGATGTGGTTTCAAGAAAACCAGGTTAGACTGCTTGAGTGGCCACCACAGAGCCCAAATCTCAGTCCGATTGAGCATATGTGGGCTCATTTGAAGAAAAACATCCGCATTCGAAAGTGCAATTCGATTGCTGAGTTACAAACAGTAATTCCTTGAGGTATGCGAGACGATACCTCCATCTGTATGAACGCCTTGGTGGACAGCCTTCCAAACAGAATTGCTGTAGTTATTAAAAGTAAAGGCAGACCATCAAAATATTAGTTTGTATTGTCATTTATGGATTAACTGAACATATTCATTTCGGTGTTTGTAATTATTTTCAAAGTGACTAAATGTTGAGGGTGCCTAATAAATTTGTCCAAGGCTGTATATTATCAATTAAGTCGTCATCGTTAGCGCGAAAGCTAATCAAGCCGCTGTAGCAATGTTTTCTGAACATAAAAATGTCATTTGTAAATTGCCCCTTTTAAATTTATATTAAGTTACCCTTGAAATAAGTTCAATGTCCACTGGTTGATGTAGAATGAATAAAAAGCCCACGTTAAAAATTCAAACCCAACCAATTACCCAAAAACCAGAATTTTATTTATTGCTTTTCAATTACCCCACAACCATAATTTTATTTAGGGCTTTTCGATTACCCAACAACCAGAATTTTATTTAGTTTAATGTTCTCTGCTTACCTAGTATTGTTATCGCAAATATAAAACTTGTGAGAAAACATTAAATGTAAACTGTAAATACGGCATGATTATTCTAATTCAGGTTGTTGGGCAATCGATGTCTCGCCTGTTTTATTCACCCTTGAATGTTCACGTTATTTCTACAATTTCTATTTTGATAAAAATAATTGGCACGTATTTGAAATTTCACTTGACATATGATTTGTGAATGTATATGAACAGTTATCCCCATGATTTTACAGTACATGCACTTGCCCAGCATTTTAATTTTACCGCTGCGAAAAAGGGCTAAAAGATGCGTTTAGTAAAATGTAGGCTACAATTGATTTGTACAATTTTAACTTTTTTTAATATTGGGACATTACCTGTAACATACATTAGAACACAGCGCATTAATTTTGAGATAATTAACTTATTATAGAATTGTCTAAAAAAATACGCGCTAATACGATTTCTACCGCATTTACTATTTATAGACTTCATCTTTTCTCAAAAGTTTTATCTTTTGTGATGCAATGCAAGGTACATACAGTATATGCAGGTCGAATTTCACAAGAAATTCGTCCGGACACAAGCAGCAATTTATGAAATAAACACCCGTGACTCGATGGCTCGAAATAGGATCGTCATGGGTCAGGATCTTAAAGTTAATGAGTTGGCTCACTTTTCAAACCTGGTTCAATCTCAGCATCCAACGTTGTGGTTTCTATCAGCTTTCCCGTGACTTATTTCTTCGTTGATCCGATCGAAGGCGCTCTGTTCGATTTCCAGGAAAGAAATCCCAGGATCCAGCTATCTGAGCTTTGAGAATCAGCCCAACCCAAGGATCCACAGTCTCTTTGTTGTAGTGATTGATTTTCGCTTGAAAATCAATCTAGAAACTCACTCAGAAACTTACCCATGCAATAACGTTTATTAGTTAACTCTGGGTGAAACCAGTTAAAAGCTAAACATTTACAGTTTAAGGAAATTTTTGTGAAGCTAGATGAAAAATGCGTGGTCCAAATTAACACGTGCACTCGCATTGAGAACTTGAGACGGAGAGACAGAACAAGGGGTTGAGGCCCCTTTTGTTCTAAAGTTAATCCCCCCAAAACCTGCGTCATGTAGGGTTTTAAAATCTGCACGCACATTCGTGAAGGTGCGAAGCTACGGCGCTTCGCTATTCAAATTTCCCGCCACGCAAGGCAAGTGATAATTAACCCATGTGCGTGTGCCTACCTGCAGGCAGGTGGTAGAAAGATGAGCAGTTTTGGCTCTGGGCGTTAATTAGGCGAGTTGCACTTGTGATCAAGTTTCTTATGAATAAACCAACTCGCATTTCCATGAATGGCCAAATTCTAAAACGAAAACCAATGAGTCAGATCAATAAGGTTCTTGCAATTACGAATTATAGCAGGACAAATCATGATGTGTAATATTTCCAAAATATTCCCAACATTAAGAATGCATATGGCGAAGCCATTCGGCTGCTTAGGGAAACGAAACGTATACTTAATGAAAATGCTGATTAGCTAGCGGTCACAAAGTTATCGCTCGATTTACAATTTTTCCAGTAACTTTTTTTTCCGATCACAAGTTCTAGTTATCAGCGTTGTAATTCCGTAAATTAATTACTGAAATAAGAAGCTGAATTGTCAATCTGTGCAGTGGAATCTGTATTCTTCGGCGGCTTGGTATATTGATGCCAAAACAACATTTGGCATCAAAATTCAAGTTTTTGGTTTTTCAGGGAGCCAAGAGACTGGCGGCGATGCCAGTTAACAATAAATGAAAACGGCAAGAAATTAAGTTGTGGGTTGGGAAATTTAAAATACAGTATTATGAGCCCACTAGCTAGACATTTATAACCAATATCAAGTAAATAAAAAAATTCCCAAAAAATATTACGGTAACTAGAACGCCTAAACTTATCTTCACAAACCAACCAACTTATAAAATCCGCAATTATCAAATAATTGCTGGTGGTTGACGTTATCAAATAAAGGATTGATTGAAGCTATGATTGTACATCATGTTATAATAATACAGTCAAATTTGCATACGACGAGCCAATTTACATTATTAACTGCTTAAGATATAGTTTATTAAAAAAGTATACTTTTGATGGACTGTTTTCCGACATTATGGGACATTAATTTATTAGCATTATCAACGTTTTATGATGCATCATCTTTGAAATTTCTAGATATATATTTAAGCGATTTGAAGTAAAAAACAAACATCACCCATCTTGCTTAAATAATTCTGCTTAAGAGCTTTAATGGACATAAAGACGGCGAAATAGTGTATACTGTGCTTCTATCCGTTTAGTACCTCCGTAATTAAGATCTTCTAGTTGACTGCGAGCATTGGAAACTGGAGATACATTTTACTGCTACTTCCTTTATGTTGTTTATCACTACTGCTGGTAAGGTGCGGCATGACTTGGTGATCGAATCGCATACCTCCCCAGCATCAAGACAATCCCTGGCGGTGCAGTGAAAAATTGGAGGAAAATGGTCTGGTGGAATATCACGCTTTTCTATATTTGAGCATTTAAGGTAGGCAATAGGCATGACAGTCATGATCCGTCTTGAAACTCTCGCCTAAGCCCGGTAATGTTTTGCTGGTATCTTTACATACAGGCTGTATGTAAAGCTACCAGCAAAACATTGCCAGATACAGCATGAATGTATTTATTATTACATACAACGGTACAAGTAAATCGTTTGTAGCAGCAAGATATCTATAGTGCTCCAGTACTTACTTAAAGAATTTAAATTAGGGTGTGGTTGAGCGAAGCACTTCTTTCTGGCTGAGCATATCAGGTTGAAATCACAATCAGCATCAATTTCACATGGCTCGTTGAACGGGGCTTTTTAACCTATCGAAGTGATATCATTTTAAGTTGAAAAATGAATAACGGACGTGGATCAATCTTCTATGAACATTTTGGTGCAAATGCGTTTAATATTGAGAACACCTAAACAAAACTATATACAGTACATGTACTTTGCTGTGATTTTTTTATGCCAGAATTACTCGAACCCATGACTGTATTTAACGATTCCTTTTTAAATTTTTTATTATCTCTTCATCGTTTAATTCATGATTAACAAGATAATAGCTGCACAAGTTTCAATCGTAGGAGGGATGATTTCATCAAAACGTTTTTATACATCATAATTCCGCTGAAATAATGTACTTATATAAACTTACCTAGTATACTGCAGTGGTATTTACTCCTTTGCTGTTAAATAAGCGACCACTAATTACGGTGGTCATCACCATCAATTCAAAGGCGAAGACTACTATTTTTGTATAGCATGTTACGTACCATTTTCATCAAGTCGTTTTACACTTCTGATGCCAAACCAAAAATAATGTAGACAATCCAGTACGGCTTTTACTATATAGGTATTTAGATAAGGTGTGACAAGATGTGTGTGACATTAAACAGGGTTTTGTTTGGATCATCATATTAGCAATCATAAGTATAGAATAATAGAATTTGATGTAGTAGCAGGTTAAACATTCGTATTTGTTGAGACAAGGTGATCGTAATTTCAGCGCATGTATTAGATGTAACGCATGGTTTTTTACGCTCTTATAAGCCAAGTCTTCTAACTGGAATGTTTGTAAATTTGTTTATATCCACAGTATATCAAGTACTGCAGTATCCTAATAATACAATTCAGTTTCAACCCAGAATTGAAAATGGTTTATTCCATTCTACAGAGGTTAACTTTGAAATGGATTTGTTGGCAGCTAGCATTAATACGTACTGTTTAAATTAAATGCATGTCGTGTGCATGCGCAAATGAATTACGGAATTTGTGCATGTGTTTTTTTTAAATAACGAATTGGATGTTAAGTCTTATTGAAGTGAACGTTAAAGGAACGCTTCTTTGAATCTTTCGACAACATTAAAAAAAATCTTGCCCAGAGGCAACTTGCTCATGCTCATACTCAAACTCATGCTCATTTGAGATATTCTAATGTTAATTTATTCATTTTAGTTCGGAATGTTTTCTTTCATTTTCCTTGTCTAAAGGTACTGCATTTAAAATTATTAAATCATTAAAATAACGAATTCCTCCAAGTAAATCAACATTTTACAGTTGAATTAAGTTGTAATTAAATATGACAGCCGGAGAGAACAGCTCGATAGCATTTTCAACTGAAACTATTTGCATTCTACACTGTATGCACTAGCTGTACATACAAGTTAACACCCACGCAATATTGACCCTCACCTTGATATTTAATTATGAATACTTTGTTAATATATCATCGAACGTCACCGTCGTCGTTTCATTGTGGACTGCAGTAAACATGTTTTGGCAGAGATTTGTATTCTGATTACATTTCATCGCTAAATTTGCGAAGCTGTTTTTTTGATATGTTGGTTAGGGGATTAGGGCGCACTACCTGAAAGACAAAGACACCCAGACAATAGCCTACAGATTGCATATAGTGGCCTCTAAAGGTCATAAAAGCTAAAAAATATAAAAAATTTAAAAGCGATAAAAGTTCTGTAATCTTGCTCTTATTACAAGTTATTATAGAATCATTGTTATCAGTTATTTGACATTTTGATTATTTGACACAGTTACAAACTGTTGGTTAGCATAGCTTAATGTAATGTTGCTTCTAGTTAAAAGCAAGTGAAAATATAAATGGGGAATTTTCAAGGCTCGTCACGTGCTTTAAACTGGTTAGCTTCTAAGAATACGGTTTCTAATAACAAGGTCGCAGAGATCTGCTTCATGGCGTCATTAAACTGGTATTTGGCTGGTCAGTGGCACTAAACGTGACTTGACCAGGATGGACCAGGAGCTGCTTTCTCATTTTTAGCATTAGTGAATTTCCAAATTTCTGAATTGTTAAAAATGTAAAAATTGTGCATAGCATTACTGACCCCTTTAGAAAACGTTTTCAATATTTTTCTGCCTTTTTACCGTTCGCTTTTGCACGTGTTTCTTGGAAAATTCATTTAAAATCAAGAGTAATCAAGATTAACACAAAAGCACAACTACATTAGCGGGCAGTATGTAAGCATCCAACATTTAGATAATTTCTAAGATGCAATAAATTAAATTCTGGTACATGTACTGTATGTATGCTGTGCATGCGTTTTTTGGCACACTTTTAACCTCTTGCAAATGATGTTTACTTAAAAAATTCCCCATAACAACGCCCTTGATCCCGGAGCACGACTGTCCCAAGGGAAAACAGATGTTGCCAAACATAAGCACCAGCCACAATTTCATAAAGGAAAGTATACGAGCCTGTCGAATCGAAAAAGAAATTTGACTGCAAACATTCTCGCGTTGTTACATTTACTACAGTTAAAATTGCATGCAGAAGTATAACTAGAATGTATTATACGTAAATGAAATCAAAATTTCTTCAGGGCTTTATAAATGTACAGTATGGCAGCACTTAGTACATTTAGATGTAAAAATAACAGATTTTTACATGCAGACACGTGATGATTCACAAGAAACGTAAGAATTAAATTATTGGAAACGGTTTTTTCCCAATACATATTTCTCTTTCGGTTTTCCTCTCGAAACTTAAAAACTCGTTGCATTTTTCCATAAAGTTAAACAAATAATTGAAAATGGAAATAATTTATAAGATCACCAATTAAAATGGAACAGTTCGATCTATTAAATGAACTGGCCTTGATTTTTCCATGTTACTTTTTTAACTTAACGGAGCAATTAATGCTACAATTTGTTATCCTAAGATATCAACAGAATAATAAAACATATTGTCAAAATAATATAGGTCCGTATGCATTTTTTACAATCATGTGACTATAAGTCATATACATGTATGTCTAACACATCCTTGTTCAAGTTCTTTCTTGGAAAATGTCATCTCCTATTATATTTACATGCATTATACAGTATCCAGATATAATTAATTATAAATGGTTGACGGTAATAACAATGTCTTACTTTATACAATAGCATATAAAAATGTTGTTGGTTAGTATACAGGTATGTCTTAAGAAATCTTTATACAGTACTAGGAATTACACAATTTTCGTTATAATTATACGACCATTCGACATTGCCCTGTTATATGATGGGGAGGTTATGCAACTGGTAAGTGATACAATATACAGTAACACGTTGCTCAAGTGTTGGAAGAGTAACAAGAGTTCTTCTTGGTCGATTATGGCTCATGGTGGCACATGTGCGTAAGCATTCCATTTTGGTTTTGCACTCTTCAGCTGACTTACAAAATTGTTTACTGTTTACTGTTTTAAGAAACAGGCAAAATGTAATTAAGTCAAACTGAATGAGTTTATAGCCTAGTCCTAAAGATAAATAACTATAGCCTTAGTTGCCATATTTGGTAAGAAAGTTGACTTTTTAAAATTATATGGAATTTATACAAATGTAACCTGGTCAATACAGGTTGCTTTTGTAAATCAACGCAATTTTAGATAGATTATTAGTTGTATTCTGGTCAGTATATATTTTTCAAAATTGGTAAAATCAAACAACAATTTACATGAACATGTAGATTTGAAATTTATTGATATACGTATTTATAAGTATTTGTTATCGAAAATGTTTTTCACTTTTTGCAAACATATTTTTTCCGAAAATTAGAAATTTGTTATTCCTAACGTCACAGATAATACATGTCAGATGAAATGACATTGATGAATATTAGGTCGCACCCACACTTTATTAGTGACACAGCTAAAAAAATTTCAATTTCTGGCTAAAAACGAAATTTAGGTCACGATAATGACAGTGCAACTATCACTGAGAACATTATTGGTTTTTTTATTTTAACAAATCTAATTTAATGAGTGCAATTTAAAAACTTGCTTTACCGGTATTTAAAAAGTTGTCACTTTTAAAGTGCGGGTGAAATATGCTAATAAATTTACATTTCTAAGAGTTAAGCTTTCTTTCCCGAAAATTTGTATTTTTGGTCCATATTTTAGTAATTTGACGATAATTAACCTACCTGCTATACTATCATTTAGAGGATTGATCAAGAAAATTGTAATTGACATAGAATTTGAACTGATTTGAATGAATGATATGTATACGAAGAATCGGTGGCGACGATGGTAGAATCATTACGACGATGGTAGAGTTTATAATTAGAATATACAAGTATATGGGGACGTTTGCATGTATCCTTAATTGTTGAAAGCAGCACATTTCTTAACAATTTATAATAAGTTATTTTTGCTAGTTAGATGGTTAGATAATTTTAGCATAATATACTGCACATATACATGAATATATCCATAAAAATTACAGACTTTGAAAAAAACATGTAGTAGCTTATATTTGATAAAAGAACAAAACTATTATTCGTTTTTGGTACCTTTAATTATAATTATTAGTATTAATCAACATTGTGCATACATTTTCAGCCTAGACTGGTTGTACAGAATTGATACATTAGGTTCCAAAAATGAACGTTAGCATAACCAAATACATGATTATTTGGCATTACTGCATTATGATTAATGATTTGTTTTAGTAAATATGACAATCTGAGAAATCACATTCTTAAGTTCAAATGCATAACAAAAGTTTACCTGTTGATCTCCAAGAGACACGTATACTTATATACTTATCCATTGATTATTTATCACATTTGTCATCACGTTTCCTGTGTGTTGTGGTAAATACTAATCGTCCAAATATATCTTGTAAGTTAGTTAATTTACATTTTTTATTATAGCATATTTACATTGTTCATGAGTATTTTATGTACTTGCATGGCTATACTTTACTTATTTTAAAATTTAATTTTTTAACATTTGATTATTTTTACCCCAACCACTCCATTGTTGAAAGCGCCAAACAGGTAAAGGCTGTGTATTTTTATCAGGCAAAAGATTTCCAGTATTTCGAACGTGCAGTGACGCTGCAATTAATCCCTAAGTGGGTTTTCCATTGAGTTAAATAGCGTTGACGCCATTCGACCATGAAATTATCCTAAAAGAGTAACACCATAATGATTTTAGTTTTTTGCGCACTGTTGCTTTCTATGAATTATTACGTCAGTAATTTAAAATGAGAAATAAGACAAACGTTATGGGAAAATGTTGATTAAATTCAATGCTGATCGTCAGATAGAAAACGTTCTGAAGTTCAGGAAGTTTTAAAAAGTTATTAATTCGAAATCTATCCATATTTTAATTTATTGACCTTACGAAGGAACATGACCATTGCTTGAAAACAGCAATCTTAAATGAACGCAAACCTTTAAGTACAGTGTATATTTAGAACAGATGAGACATCCAAATTTTGATTTTTTTCTTCTAAAATTATCAGGAATTGCGTTTGATGACTACGTTATAGGTGTATGAACAGTATGATACGTAAACTTGAAACGTACATGTACTTGAAATACTATTTTTGATTGCCAAATCAATGCGTTGGAAAATTGTTTTCTTTAAAATAAATAATTTAACGTGCAATTCTAAACATTCATAATTTACATTACAAAACATAAGATAATTTTGCACGAGTTTCATTTTTACTGAAAATGTTGGCTAGTGGGTTACCACATTTTCCGCGCATAAAACGGTCAATTTTCATTTCAAGATTACAATATACCCAAATGGAAATATGCTTTCCTCTTATGTTCTTACCTTAGATAGAAATTCCAACTGAACGACACTGCCTGGTTGTCGGATCACATTCCGAATTTGAATCCGGGCAACCGCTCTCCACACAGGTTGAAGCCGGCAATATTCTTGTTCTTGGCTTCACGGTCATTATTTCTGGTTGTATTTCTATGAACCCGTAAGAACGATGTTTAAATACTACTGGCATTATCTTTGATTCATTTTAAAATTAAGACACCTAGATGATACCTTCCAGGGTGGTGGTGGTGGTGGTGGTGGTTCTAAAACCTCGACGTCCTCCTGATGGATGCCCCATGACTGTGGTGGCAACTAACATTACTCCTAGAGCGAGCGCCAGTTTCACTGCAGTCATTGTTTCTTTCTTTACTTTCTTTGCTCTAAACTAAACCAACGTATATGTGACTAAACGCTTTCACTTAATTGTCTCTTCTGAAGTTCCATTGATGGGCTTTTATATACTGCGTACTAGGCTACCAGTTGTTTACGAAACCAGTTCTCAAATTTTCAACGAATAAATGATGAAGCACAATTAATTGAGCTTTACGTGCCTTGCTTGCACGATCTTACCTTGGTAACAATTGGGGACATGAGGCACGGGGGAAATCGGGCGTCATAGCACAATAAACATTATTTTTTTGTGCATCGGATGGCCTCTATCTTTTTGTGCTGAGCAGATTAGAAGCACGAATTGCCACATTTCGCACTTTGTTGGTTTTAACAAGCTTTGGTCGCAATTATGAGCTGAAATTGGCCTGATGCAAGCTGGAAAAAAAGGCGAGAATTAGTTTGAGAAGAGAATGTGGCAAATTCCGCATTCATCAACTTATGACTTCAATTACCAGCTTCACTTATGACCATGACATACATTGGACCTGATTTGAGGTCGAATTAAACAAATAAAAGGATCTTCAACTCCGTGTGTAGAGATCAGTACAGTCTGAGGACCGTGCAAGGAATGATAGAAATGAATTATTGAAAATATGGAAAATACAGAACGGCGTATGGGAGCCATATTTTGGACGATTTGTGAACAGAGAAATAGTGATAATTTTTATTAATGACGTTCCATTAGTTGGAGTTCAAATAATCGCAGCCTAATTTGGAGGCTGCAACTTAATGCGCGCGCTAAAAAAGCGGATAAACGAATAAAAAGAGCAATTTAATTATCCAAGCTATTTGAAAAACCCTAACATGGCAATGGAGAACCAACTACAAGGTGAGGCATAAATCTGTTAAATCGGCAGCTATTGCAGTCAGGAGGCGCAACAAGACTTTACAGACTTATGCCTCACATTGCAGTTGGTTTTCCAGAAATAGCCATAGATGCAGTGATATTATTTCCATTCTATCATAATTTTAACTATTAGTTAGTACCAAATGTTAAGACAGTATCCCACAATGAAAGGAAATGCATTTCGAAAAATATTTGAAATTATGATTAGATTGGAACATATGCTATACACATGGAAATACACTTTGCGTTTTTGGCATGTATTTTTGAATTAATTTGAAATGTATTGATGAAAATCCAACAATGAGAATTAATTTTGAAATACATTTACGAAAATAACACGTTTAATAACACCTTTAAGAAAGTAACACGTTTAATTCGTTTTAATAACGAAATCTTTTATCATCAAACTAACAATTAAACGCCGTACTGCGCCAACCATGCAAATGTTTGTTTAGTTACAAAACACAACTTTTCGACGCAATATATATGTCTTCATCAGGTGACACTGCGGCGACAAGAATTCATTCTTCCTCCACCCATTTGCAAACTTGGTTTAACTCCAATTTGTAATCCTCCTATCATTGATGATGGATGAATATACTCTAGATGACTAAAAATTGGAGTTTAACCAAGTCTGCAAATGGATGTAGGAAGAATGAATTCTTGTCGCCACAATGACACCTGATGAATTATGTTTACTTGGTTTATCTCCAATTTTAAATCATCCATTCATGGATGATGAATGAATCGATGACTTAAAATTGGAGTTAAACCAAGTTTGCAAATGGTTGTAGAAAAAATGAATTCTTATCACCGCATTGACACCTGATCAAGTCGTACGTTGCGTCGAAACGTTGTTTTGTAAATAAACATTTTTATGGTTGCGGCATTTTACGGCGTTTAATTGTTAATAACATTACATAGCATGTACATGTATTTTGAAACGCATTAAATGTATTCTAATCTACAGGTATAAACATTTTCAAATGTAATTTTGAAATGCATTTTTTTTATATAATACTCCCTAAATTGATCAAAATTGGGTGTTCTTCTAGATTAGCGTGCATGAAAAGATTAAAATTCAGACAATATTTCACTTTGGTAAGTTGACATGGGCGTGCATGCTTTGTTGTGTTGTTTTTGAAAAAATTATTGGCTCTATCTACAACCGATTATTCATACTGAATAAGTTAGCTGCATAAACTCTTCAATAATTGCATGAGTTTGCTTTGATAAAGCAAACACTTAATGCTATTCACTTGCATTATGTTTTTTTAAACGTTTTTTTTTTGGATAAATTTGATGTCTTGGAGCTGGCCTGATCATTAACTAATGTTTAGTTAAATGCCAGGCATCGCTGTTTTACAGCACATTTGACAATGAAGGAAATCATTGTCACGGCTAGCAACACTTTATAATATATCATCAAGCGAAGTGTTTAATTAAGGATTATCATTTGTCGCAAACAAAAGAAAGCGTGAATTGAAACTTGTACATACCAATTAATTTCACTGCATATTATTTTTTATTTAAAAAGCATTAAACTCATTAATACTAAATACATTTTACAAGACAACAATTGATTTCTGCAGGATACGAATAATGTAAATAAACTTAATTTATATAAATTTATCATATGGGTGCGAATGTTCATAACTGATCAAGTCCGGGTGTTGTTTGGGGACACTAAAATCTTTTTAGAATATTCTGGTTTTTTTTTCAATTTTTTTTTTATTTTGTAATATATTACACGGACTAAAACACAGCTTCAGCATGCGTTGCAGTTGCAGGTTCTTCCGATGACTCTATCCGATTGCCATTTCTCGTTTTTGATACATGTACAGTTTCTTCAGGTATTGTACTCTCCATGCTTATTCCACTATGAGTACTGTCACGGTTGTTACTTTTGGATTCGCCAGATCCCGAGCCTGTGTAGTTAGGGCAAAATTTCTTGCGAAGAATGCGATAGGTGGCGGGTTTGCAAATGTAAATAATGAATAAGAAGATTCCCTGGATGGCACTGCTTAAATCAGCGGCGTACACCCCTGCCCCTTTTGCGTCAACCAAGAAGGTTATCAATTCAATGATGGAAAATAGTCCCATAATACAGAAGATTTTGATGCATACGTATAATCTGAAAATACAAAAGATATTAGTTTGTTGGTATCGCAATTGATGAATAGGTCAAAAATAAGAATTGCTTTCATCATTTTTAATAACAGATAATATTCATCATATTTCCCCAAAGTTTCAACAACAGAATGATGAAGTACTATTTTTATTTTGCACATTTAAAAAAATGAATACGATACGAAATTAAATTTTAAAAAAATTGTTCCATCCTATCTAATGAGTCATTCTAACGATTGCCCCAACCCAGTAGATCGCAACTTGCACACGAAGAATTTTTATGCGGAAGAATCTTTCAAAATGGCCTTGTACGCGCCAGCATTAATGTGCATTTATTCCATAGAATAGCGAACGCTTCTTGACATTTGTACCATGTATATTCGCAAAATGCAATAGGTCACGTAAGTTTGTACACTGTACTATTGGCATTTTTGTATGGCAACTTTCTTTGAAAGATAATGATGCTGTTTATTTTGTTCAAAATAGTCCTTAATTATAGCTTCCTTAATTGGAATTGCTCACCTTTTTAGTTGAGACGGAAGTTCATATTAACTTATCATTTTACTGTGTAATTGTAAAGTGCGATTTCGTGACAACGTGATCAACATCACAAACCATAAGTTTCGAGAACAGCCTTTAAGCATTTTTTATCGACTTGCATCATCGTCAAACTGGTTAATCGGTGGTAAAAACAAGCTTGATTTTGATTTTTCATAAGCTTCTTTTAAGTTAAAAGAAACCTAAATTATCTTTTAATTTGCTTGCATAGAAATAGAATTAATAACTGAAACAATTCAATCATGGTTGCTTTTAATCAAATTTCTGTTATTTTTTTAGTGGCATAAAATAATGTGAAAGACATTAATTATACAGCTTGGCGAAAGTCTGTTCCACCTCCCAAATCTCAAGAATGGGTACAAAAAACAAAAATCAGACAATGGGGACATAGGCCAATATGAACCATGGGGGGGAAGGGGGCTAAATTTAATGGTGTCCAAAACATGGCCCATTTCAAGGGCATTTAGGTCCTATCTCTTAGATGCTTGTACAATACAATGGTGGGGTTAACCTAGTTACACAGTAGGTTGACCCTATATATATAGGTTATTCTTAATTAACCTCGTTGAGGCAACCGCGGCCCTTAATGAAATATCTGCAATGTATTACTTCAAAAGGTGATACACGTGCTTTTCTTAAATAAGAATTGAATGTGATGATTTGGATAAGGTGTTACACGTTATTGTTACAGACGAACCTGAGCAATCAGCCAGGTTTCATTATTTGTTAAAAATATGTGCAATATGTGCAAATATGTATAGCATGGTGTCTATTGATGCAAATTTTTTTTTTAAATTTGTAGTATGGAATTTGTTCTGAAAATAAATCAACAATTAAACTTACAGCTGCTTGTTCCTTTTCTTGTTGACTATTTTCACATCTTTAGTGGTATGCTTCAGGTTGAAGACAGTCAACACGAAGAGGATGATGTTGGTCACGAAGACTATAAACAAGGGAATGTAGCATAACACTAAGGCGGACTTCCGTTCGTTGAACCAGCACATCATGGGAATTCCAGGATGTAAACCCAATGCGTCCTGGAGGGACACTTGCGTGTCCAAGACCACGCTAAAGATGACCAGCAGCAACGGGATGCCGTAGGCGTAGAGTGCGTAATACATAAACTTGCGACCCTTGTCGCAACTGACGGTGCAGCTCAATCTCGAGCCAGCTTGCATGCCGGCGAAGATACTCCAGAGGTCAAAGGCGAGCACGCTGATCCAAAAGAAGGAGGTCATGGAAGCGTAGTAGAAGATGACGAAGATTGAATAGCATCCTGTGGCAGGGATGGGGAAAAGCAAGCGGCGAATAGAGACACAAATGTACATGACGGCCGTGCTGAACATGTGGCAAAGCAGCGGCTTGGCGTGGTAGTTGAGGCTGGGCACCAGGAGATGGATGATGAAGGCCACAAACACAAATGTTGCCGATATGATTTGAAGGATGGCCATGGCGAAGAAGAAGGGATCTTTAGTGACCGTTGGATGGTTCTTGGGCTTGCAAAAGTACGCACCACCACCGGGCTTCAGGACGAATTCACCAGGATCGAAGTGTCTATTATAGTCGGGGCTGAATAGCCTGTGGTCAGCGGTAATAGTAAACTCATGCGGTTTGAACTCCCATAGAATGCAGGTGGTCATCTCCGGGGTCATCGGATAACACAGCCTGATGTGGGTAGCGTTAAGCATGGTGTAGTCAGGCCTGCAAATTTAGGGTTTGTTGTCATTTTATCAAGTAATGAGTAATGATAGTAATGTTTTATCAAAATAAACTTTCCTGTCCAAATGTTAATTCGAAGACGAATTCAATCAAAGTCAAATAAGATTCCATGTTAACCATAAATATATTATAAAAAAATATAACTTTTAAACCAAAAAAAGTATTATCAAAACAATCAAGACAAACGTTTTTGCCAATGCAAAATTAAAAAAACAAACGGGATGTATGGCGTAATTTTGCTTTCCTGTAAACCAATCCTTGTTTCAAATTTTCAAAACATGTTGATGAAAGTTAACATTAATTCCTTTGTATGACAAAAAATATTTATCGTTTTTGTTTTTTCCTCAAAACCATATTTCATAAACTTTCCCCGAATTGCTTACCAGTAAATAACTGCGTTGCTGGAAAACAAGAGAAGGCTAGAGTTGTCGTTCTCAAGTTTAAATTCTGACAACTCCAAGTCGACATAGTTACAGCGCAGGCCTCGACCATTGCCAATTGGCTCGTCGCAGCTGATGACGTCGTTGGAATCTGGAAACGTGTAGTAGTCCCGTATGCTAATGACGTCACTGGGGACCCTGCAGTTTTGCAGGGCCATCAGGGAAGTGCTGTAAGAGTATAGCCTTAAGTCAAGACGCTTTAAGTTACACTGCAGAAGTTGTGGTGACAGCCGAAAGCAGACCCTGGCCGTGGCGTTATCTTCCGAAAGTTGGAATTCCTTAAATTCTTGCATCCATTTGTTACGTGACACTTTCACCTGACCATAGCTGGTGATGGTGAATTCGTTGCCAGCAAGGGTAATGTTCTTGCACTTAGGTAGCTTCATCTTGACCAGCCGGGGCTCTTGGAAGTCTATGCCATTGCACCACACAGTAGATGCATTGGTGTTTCTGTCATTGGTTCCATTGACTGCTGTTGAATTGATGTTCAAACTGCCTGTTACTTTGTTTTTCAACACAGACTCTGCTTCAGTTGTCCAGGGACAAGTTGGGCTGCACTGTGATTGAAATATTGGCTTCGGTTCCAGGCTCGCTGGTACTACAATCGTTAGCAGCAGCCACAAAATGACGGCTTTAAATTGCAGTTTTATGCCCATTGTTGATGTTGTTTCCGGCAGTAAAAGGATGACCGTCTGCATTTTAATACTGTATGTAGAAATATTTGGCTTCTTGTTAATTAAATTCAGCAAAACACATTTTAATTAATGTTCCTCTGCTACAGTCCTACAAAAAGTAGATAGAATTTCAGTCTTTTTTTTTTATAAATAATCACTTAGCATTTAGATACCAACCAAGGCCGTGGGTGCAAACTGCAAATAAAATTTCAGTGAAATTTGAACAGCAAGCTAGTAGATGTATTACAGTATATACAGAAGTTATGCAATCTCCAACAAACGTTGCTTTGTTAATTCTAAATGTGCATATGCTAGGAGAATATCTCCATTTTTTAAGACGGTTAGATGATAAAAATCCCAATTAATGTTATACAAACTAGATTAAAATATGAATATTAATTCAGTGCAATAGATAATAATCTATTAAAACTAGTCCTGGACATACATGTATAGTATCATAAAGCACGCACAGTGCTAATTCGTTTGGCGCACACACCTTTCTGAATTTATTCTACGACATACATGTACTGTACACGAATTATTATTCATATTTGAATCATACAGTAGGCTACCTCAAATGAGCTACTCCTTAAGGAAATTGATGATGAACATAGAAACGAGGTTGCCAGATGCATTGGGCTTCACCCGGGCGCCGAGGATAAGGGCCACCAAAAAGTATAAATAAAATCTAAAACTTGTCTTGTAATTTTCCTATATTCAAATTTTTCAGTTTTCAATGGTTAATATTACAAATTTTTCAGGTTTTCATTGGTCAATATTTCAAAAATTTGAACATGCACACGTGCATTGCATGATCAATTTTACAAATTTTTCAAACGTCTTACATACAGGTCAATTTTGCAGTTTTCAAACATCTTATTGGACAATTTTGAAAAATTTGAAGCAGATAATTTGCTTTATTCTTTTGGAAATTTTTCATAATTTAATAAAATTAATCAAAATACATTTTAGGGGAGAAGGAACAAACACGCCGAACATACACATAAACGTCGATAAATTTTGGTTAGACGTATGATATCGTGCTACGTTTAATCTGAAAGTTCTTTCTAAATGTACATGTACATTTTAGTAACAATTTAATAAGCGGAGCGCATATCGGCGTATTTTAAATTTATAGTCCGTGGAGGGACCATAACAGCGCAAAATTAAGTTTTAATCAGATAAAGTTACAAAACTACAGTAATATGGAAAAGTTGTGTAATTCCCCCTTTCTAATATTTTAATAAACAAATTGTCTGTTTACTTATTAAAACTATATTAATAACGTCCTGAATATGCATGTACGTATACGAACTTACAAATAGTTTTAATGAGGTACCGGTATAGTTACAAAAACTTCCATGAAATTACAAAATAGCGTCTGTTATCTTGTTTTCCAACATCGATATAAGTGGCATTTATATTAACTTTTAATGGTGAATGGGGTGCACATTAAGCTTAACGTCTGTTTATTTAATTTGCAAAGTTAAATTCATGGTTTTATTACAGCAGGGATTATTTCTCTTGAATAATGCCATGTGTACCATATCTGCAGTAAGGCTAATAAAGTATAGATTTGATTCAACATAAATGTACGCCAATTTTTTTCACATCACTCACCTTTAATATGCCCACAAATTTCCGGTAGTCCATACTCCCCGTCCCAATTTCTTCCTGCGCCTTGATGTACATCCGTTTGCTCATCAAACTTGATTGTGCCAATATTTCACGCCTTTGATCTTTGTCGTCACAGCTCTTTGTTTGACGTTTTTAGTCATCGTTAATCGTTTACGTATTTCGCATATCACTCGACGTCATTTCCCAATTTCCCCGCAATACCGGAAATTCCGCCGACGCAGGCCTATGTGGATTCTCTGACGGTTCCTGCACGGTCTCCACGCTTAATTTTGGCAGTATCATCTACTGAAATGGCATTTGCTTGCATTTTTTTGTTCTATCTTTTTACAGCTCAACGTTATTGCTATTGGGAATAAGGGAAAAATAAAACCTGTTGACCATGAAAAAGGCCATAGACTTCTGAGGGAAGTTTGTTCCTAGGCTCTCTATTTGTTCCTGGGATGTGCTGCCATCTGCAGTGTTTATTTTTTTTAAATTTCGTGTCAAGGGAATACATTTACGATTCTGTTTACCACTAGCACGCTAATGTTTTAATGTAATACGAGAAGGTACATGTAGCTAAATGAACTTGCATGATGAACTTTTCCCTAAGGGGATGGATTAATACTGCCCAGGCACGCTGTTTTCAGATGATTCCAAACTGTTAGCTTATAACAATTAAAATCATAAATGTTCCGGAAGCTTTCCCCAAATTCGCCCAAGGCACACGTAGTTAATAAACCGTCAAGTTGCGAGCAGCAACTGTTTACAAAAATCTACACACACATGATAACATCTATGCGTTTATTATCCGATTTTAATTAATTTAAACATATTGAATAAAAAGCATTTAAATAATTTTAAGTGTTATAAAATTCGATTAAGATCGTGTTTATTTGTTTGGGCTTCCTTTCCGGTCAGACATAGATGTTTTAATTTTAATTTCTTGCTAATGAGCCATGCTTAAGTTAAAAATACTGTGTAGAAAATGAAGGGATCAAAATGAACACCTCAAAGTCAAACCCAACAGTTTTGGGGAGGGGATGGGGTCAAATTGTCATGAGTTGAAAAACACACTTAGTTTAATTAGATGATCAACGACTGAGGTGAAAAACCCTATAGTGATATTTTATTCATTTTAATATGATACGTACGCAACATATGTGTTTACAAAACAAAGGGCGTTTATAAAATATGTAACATTTAACATCAATAATAGCACTTAAATACTGTTACGTGATTTTTTATTTATGTTTAGGGATATCCGGAACAAAAATAGAACAGATGAATAAATTATATTTTAATATTAGCCTACTTGCTAGAAATTTCTTCGGCGTACTTTTTGGTTTTAGCAGGTTATGGGTTCTATAGCCCTGGGGATATTTCATCAAGAGTTATAATTGGTGCAACACAAACATGTAACCCGAAGGTTAACCTGGAGTCAATTTTTAACCCAAGGTTAATAAACCTCAGATTTTAACCTAAGTTGATGCAACCAGACCTTAAAAGGCACTGAACAGCTCTCGTAGTCTATTTGCAGATTTTTGTTATATCAAAGACCAGAGTGACATCCAAAGTGTTGAGTATTCCGTTACCGTTCCCAAAACTTATTCAACATGCGCAAAAATATTGCCCTAAAACATTTATCAAATAATGCACACCTATTGTTTTGAATAATTTCAAATCATTTCGTATTTGAGGTATCATTAAGAGTGTAATGTATTTGCGTTCAAATTTCAGACAAACGTTGTAACGCGGACTTTATTCGCGACTATTTATTTAAGACTCTGATCACGTTTTATTCTGAGCCTAAGAAAATATAAAAACATAAAATTTAAAAAAAACAACATGATGATCATCACTATGATCTACCAGCCAACAAAGGACTGGCTATGCGTGTTTTACAAAAAAATTGCTAAATTGAAGTTGTTTGGGGCATGTCTTGTGACAATGCTTTACTATCTTTCTCGATCGTATTTGCGATAGATATTACGCTTTCCATACTGATTCCGCTACTTGAGTTGTTTGAGTAACCAGTACTCTTTGGTAACTTTGACAGCTCTGTTGTCATCTTGTTTTTGGACGAAATTGTTCCCATCACTTTTCTCTGTATTATCCGAAAGGTTGACGGCTTGCATATGTAAATGACGAATAGTAAAATACCTTGGATGGACATGGCAATAATGGCAGGATATGACGCTGCCCCTCGCCAGTCTGCCAAAAATGTTATGAATTCTATAGTCCAGCATAATCCCATGATAACGAATATTTTGATGCAAACAAAAAGCCTGAAGAAAGATGAAATGGAGTTAGATCGATTATACAATTAAGGTAAATGGAACGGACGTCAATCATCGTAGGAGCGCCGTAAATTTTCACCACCAAAAATATATATTTCATTTTCAAAATAACATAATTTCATTATTTTAAAACAACATGCTAACGAACATACTTTTTCTAGTGAAAATTGACTGCGTTCAGTTGTTAGTTGACTTACTTCCGCTTGAAAAAAGGTGAAAATGGAAACATACTAAAAGTTGAACACCATATTTCGTAGTATACAATACATAATAAATAAAAATACCGGTATGTAACCATCAATCGGGTTATTGGAAAAAAATATAGATTATACAGTACATGTAAATGTGAATGAGTTAAATAATTTGGGTTTACAATTCTCATACTGTATACTGCTAAAAAAATAGCCCTTAAAGAGCACATCTTTTTTAAACACGAATGCCACTGTTCTTAGTGAAACTGAAACTACATAATCTATGTAGCGTACTTACAACTGTTTATTGTGATTCTTGTTGACCATACCGACACCCTCGCTGGCGCGTCTCAAGTTGATTACCGTCAGCCCGAAGAAGATCATGTTGACCCCTAACAGGAAGAATATTGGACCGGAATAGAAAAGGTAAAGTGATTTTGCCTCAAAAAACCAACAGAGTGTACTAATTTCTGGATGGAGGTCTGTGGCGACCTTACCTGTGCACGTGCTGGTACCTGAGCGCTACGGGAGCTACTCAGCTTCCCTGACTCAGAAACCTGTAATTAGCGCTTGGCGCTAATTAACCTTCTTCCTTCCTGCCACCTTCGACCTGGACGGACGTGTCCAGCCTGCTGTCTCCCACCACGCGGTCGAGACAAAAAGGATTCCGGCAGTTTCAGTCGCTTTTCATTCAATCAAATTAATCTTAGTTAAATAAGTCAATCAAGTTTGTGTTCATGCAATTTCGTTAATTAAAAGTTTTAACAACACCTCTCGTCGATGTTCTCCAAATTGGTGACCTGGACGTGATCCTGATCGTCCTGAACAATCCTGGCAATCCCGAGCAATCCTGAATAATGGCGCGATCGTGAGTTTCGAACATTTTTGTTTTTTTTGTTGAACATCGTTTTTGTGTGCGTGCGAGCGCATTTTTTCGTCGCACCCTGTTTTTTTTTTCGTTTCTACGGAGTCCTCATCGCGCCCGTTTTTCTACGGAGTCCTCACCGTGCCCGGTTCCCGCGATTTCTACGGAGTCCTCGTCGCACGCGATTTCCAACGTTTTTTTTTTGTTTTATTTTCTCGTTTTTTTTGCACTCGTTTTAACGCGTTTGGCGCCCTTTTTGAACGCCTATTTCAAGTGGA
Organism: Megaphyllum sjaelandicum; assembly: GCA_034698745.1. NCBI lineage: Eukaryota > Metazoa > Arthropoda > Diplopoda > Julida > Julidae > Megaphyllum > Megaphyllum sjaelandicum. Next base: position 1,593 of record JAQGBX010001540.1, on the reverse strand, counting down.
GAACATTAGGCTGTTTTCAACTATCGTGTTCCTATAACAACCTGCGGTCTTCGGTCTGTGACAATGATGACTCCTACGGACAACCCAGCTTTAGTCGGCGTCGACGCCAGCAGCACGGCCGTATCCGATGCGGCCTCGGCACTGAAGATGCAGTTAGAGGTCAACCGCCTGGCATTCCGACCGCCTCCATTCTGGCCACACAATGTGGAATTGTGGTTTATGCGGCTCGAATCCAGCTTCATGACCGCGGGTATCTCGCAGGACTCCACCAAGTTCCATGCGGCTATCTCAGCTCTGGATGAACCAGTTTTGGTAGCGGTTGCGGACATCATGCGCTCACCGCCTCCGTCATCCAGCTACACAACATTGAAGGACCGACTACTCAAACGATACCAGGAGTCGGACTTCACCAGGCTGAACCAAGTTATCGCCGGCATGGAGATGGGTGACAGTAAGCCTTCCGTGTTCCTATTGGCACTCCAGTCAAAGGCATCTTCGCTCGGGTTTACTGACAACATTCTTCAGAACATCTGGATGCAGCGCCTACCGGCAAACATACGGATGGGTTTGGCTGCCTCTCCTGACTTGGACCTTGATGCCCAAATGAAGACTGCGGACCGGCTTTTTGACTCCGCGGCCTTGTCAGTATGCTCGGTTAACACGAGTTTGGCATCTGCGGCGCCCCCAGCAATTTCATCACTGGATCCGGTGATCTCGGAGCTCACCAAGCAGCTCGCCGCACTGAATGCGAAGATGGACAACGCCATCGCAGCTTCGCGCCAGCGGTATCGGGGACGCTCCCGCTCCCGTGGATCACGCTCCATGTCGCGCCGACGAGCGGACTCACCGAGTTCCCCGGCTTCCCTCTGCTGGTATCATGCTACCTTCGGGGACAAGGCCGAACGATGCTCGCAACCCTGTAGTTTCGACAACCAGGGAAACTTCTAGCGCCGCCACAGGAGATAGACGCCTGTGGCACAGGACAATCATATCGCCTTTATGTTGCAGATCGTACCACCGGCCGGTGTTTTCTCATCGACACCGGTGCCGATGTGTCGGTATTACCGCCCTCTAGCATGGAACGCCAGCGCCCTGGCAGTTTAAAATTGTGCGCGGCTAACGGTTCATTAATCTCAACTTATGGTGAACGCGAAATTGTGCTAAACCTCGGACTCCGCCGCGATCTGCGGTGGAAGTTCATCCTTGCCGACGTGGACAAGCCCATCATTGGAGCCGATTTCCTAGCACACTTCGGGTTGCTTGTCGACCTCCGTGCGCGCACCCTCATTGACCGCACCACCTTATTAGCATCACGCGGTTCCGTTGCAAAGGTAGCCTCGCTTGGCCTTCGAGTTGTGCGCGCGGACACATGGGCAGATTCTCTTCTCCGCGAATTTCCGGACCTGGTTCGCCCGCATGCTACCACTGACGTCAAGCACTCGGTGGTTCACCATATCGAGACGAAAGGCCCACCTGTATTTGCAAAACCACGTCGCCTACCTCCGGACCGTCTACAACTGGCCAAGGCTGAGTTTGCGGAGATGATAAAGCAAGGGATATGCCGCCCTTCCGAGAGTGCCTGGGCAAGCCCTC
>JAQGBX010001539.1:0-24345 GCA_034698745.1 Megaphyllum sjaelandicum | reverse complement strand
GTTGTCATTGGTCAGGGAAATTTTTTTAAAACCTGGAAAAGTCAGGGAAGTTGAAAATGAAATTTCTGGGGGAACCCGGACATTGATTACTAAGGTGATCCCTTAGTCAGTATTATGCAATGTTAAAATGTTTGGAACTTTACTCGATTTAAGGAAAATTTATAACTTGAAGATTTATTTTCCACTTTGTAGTACTGACTATTCTACCTCTTGCTGATTATGGTTATTTTTTATTTATTTTTTTAAAATTAATTTGGAAAAAAGATTATAGAGAACCTTTATTTGAAATCTTATCGTTTTTCCAAGTTAATTTGAATATAAATAATCGTGGACATTTTAAATTTTATAAACACGATTAGCCGAAAGTAGAAAGTCAGCGAAGAATGAATTATTTTGAAAAAGTCAGGGAAATTCAACGCATTAAATGTTGTCCCAATCCAAAATTGCAACCTTTTTTTCAGTATCAAATTTGCAAAATTTTCAATTGTTTTCGAGTATAGATTCGTGAAATTATGACGTTTCCAAAGAGAACTTTTCAACAGATTCCGAGGACAAATTGGCAAAATTCTCAACTTTTTTAGAGTAAAAAAATTTACAGCCTGTACCGAGTACAAATTTACAAAATTTTTCAATATTTTCAGAATACAAATATGTAAAAGTAAAAAAAAATATGCTAATTGACTATTTTTCTTTGCCACAGCAGATTTTTAATGTTGACAAGAAAAAATGGCAGTTTCAGAAAAATTTGTTTAGAATCAGCATTAAGATAAAATTATTTGACTGGATATATAGTTAAAAAAATTCATGTCAAAATAACTCCACGCTAATTACTAAAATTTCCCAAAAGTAACATTGAAATTTACCACAAATACGCTAAAAAAATCTGAATTTCTGAAATGTCTTAAAATGACTAAAAAAAATCATTTTGTGATTTTGCCAAAATGCCTTTTTTTCTGATGATTTTTTTTCTGTGGCCAGTCCACAGAGTTTTGCCCTCTTAACTGTCCGATAAAATGCTAAATACATGTAACTGGAATTCGGGCATCTCAATGACTGTCTAGATTGGTGGACCCGTTCTCAAGTCACTCGAGCCTGCAAATCACTCATCATTTGGTCGTTTGGTCAAACTGGCCAATGGGATGAGTCGAGCCTGATTTAGGACGGCATCGAAATAAAACTGTTTATTTATATATTATTCCTCAATGTTTTCAGGCTTCCGAGGCGTCTGCTCAACGCACTTAAACGTACGAATTAACGAACGACAGTCACGAGTCGCGCAAAATTTCAGTAAAATAATTATTGTTATTCTTCCACTTCAATTATGCTCTAAAAACACATAATTATAATTAGCTCATATCATTGCAGCGATTATGCGAGTAATACAAAGTGCTAATCCCATCCGAAATTTCCAATTTTGCTAAAACCATTTTGTCATCAATGGGACCATCTTTCTGCAAAAAACCACAAAGTAGAAAATTGTTACGTTTTTTTTTTGCTGAATGATTTTAAATAAACAAAATCCTCATTGCAAAATTAATCAATATTTCATTTATTTGTTTTTCCAGAAAAAAGCATGATGACCAATCATATACTGTACCATGAATAATCTCTTGTCCGAGAAATACAATTTAAAATTATATTGGTCAAATAATTTCAAAGTAAGTCGTCGATACTGCCACATTTACAGAGTTCCCACAGACCTGGAAAACCTGGAAGTCAGGAAACTTGAAAATGTCTGGAAAAGTCAGGAAAGATTAACTTTTTTAGAAAAAGTCAGGGAAATTCAACGTATTAATGTTGTCACAAACAAAAATTAATGTTTAAAACGTACAGTCCATTTGCAAAAAATTTTAAATTTTCCCAATGTAAATTTGAAAACTTTTCTCCAATTTCAGAGGACAACTTGCAAAATTTGCCAAGTACAAATTTACAAAATGTTCGACAGTTTCTGAAGATAAATTTGTCAGGTTTCCAACCTTTTCCAGCACAAATTTTCAAAATATTCAAGTTTCTAGGGAGGAAGTTTCAAAATTGTTAACAGATTCTGAGGACAAATTTGCAAAGTTCTCAAACTTTTCAGAGTACAAATTTTCAAAATGTTCTACATTTTCCCAATACAAATTTGTCTAATTTTCAAAATTTCTTCATGCTAATTTTGTAAAATTGTGCACATTTTCTTTGTTAAATTTTAAAAATTGTAAAAATTGTTATTAGTAAATTTTGCAAAATATTGAATATTGTCCTGTGCCGATTTTGCAAAAATTTTGGATCACATTAGCATATGTCAATTTTGACATTGTCATTGGTTAAAGAAATTTGTATAAAAGTCAGGAAAGTTGAAAATGAAATTTTTTGTGGGAGGGGACCCTGATTTAGCAGTACATATATTTTACGTCTAGTTTTGAAGTAACTGTTGTTTTGCCTACATGTAACTTAAAAACACCGCAGTTTTAGGGAGCATTTTTCAATACACATATGAATTTATTTACAAAATTACACCCTCCGAGTGATTCGTCCTCCCTTTTCACTCCAAAATTGGTTCTCACGAATGGGATTATCAGATTGTTTCTTCCTTTGCGGACTCTCAAAGAATTAAAATTTCTCAGATTTAAATTCAAATCTCGTCGTGGATTTGCATGGCAATTACAAAGCGCTTTGATTTTGGAACCGAGCAAATGCTCCGAAAAAAGCCGACCAACGCCGAACGTCCGCGATGATTCAGTATCCGTTTGCTCGCGCTAAGGCTAAGATACAAGTTATAGCAAAAAGAGACACACAATTCTCGTCTATATAATGATGATAATTATAATAGTAGAATAATTATTCCTCCAGCTAATGACAACGTTAGTGTGTGTGTTTTGTGATATGGCACCCCAACAAATACGTTTCTAATCGCCCGTGCTCGGGAATGGAAAACAAAACGAAGATTGGACACTGGACGCTAACGGACCGGCCGAAAGGGTCGCAGTGGACCGCTCGCCCCGACAATGGAAGCAGCAAGATGGCTCGGGAATCATTATCATTGGAGAGTACCTCAGACAAAGTCACTCGTCTTAAAAAGATCTGTTAAAACCTGCAAAGGTAAAACTTTTCAAAGATAACATTATTGAAAAAAACAAATGAAATGATTTCGCGAGACGCGAGACTGGGAACTAATATTATGGTAAAAAAATAATTGCCTTCAGAATAAAATAAATTTGAAAAGTATTCGACGTTCAACGTGATAGAAACTGACCCAATTTTTAAATGTACTAATATCGAGTTATTTTTTAAAGATAAAACAGACAAACTTCAAATTTTTAAGTAAAGGAATAAAGTGAAAAACTAATTGCCATGATTTCCTAAATGGTTTTTTACAAATATTTTCACATTTGATTGAATTATGGTTTCTATGTTCCATCGACATTGTGGTGAACGGGGATTTAGGATTCGATTTCACAAAATGTAATTTGAATTTAAGAAAGTTTACATTAAACAGTCGGATGTTGGGTACTTCACGATTTATGGGATTTTCGAGGAAAAATTTCAATTTTTCGGAATCACAATTTTGCCAATTATTTCACATTGCCTGACCTGATTCGCTAAAGTCAAATACCTCGACCACATACCGGTGTGATTCTAGCATACGAGTCGGTGGATGAAATTCGGTGCAAGAGCATTTTTAAGGTACACAATTTTACGTCGCGGAGAACTGATATCGTATTTGAGCAAACCGAGCGATGATGCGAGAGACTCGACTTACGACCGAACGACTTCTGTGACGATGCGTTGAAACGCGTATTTTGAATTTTGGAAATCAGCGGAAAAATAGATGTACGATTAAAACTCAAGAGACTGAGTTAGATACGTTTGCTTAAGCAGTGCAAAGTTGTATCTTACAATCCCAATTGCATCCACCAAATTCATAATGGAATTATCCAATCATTCCCACTCGTCAAAATCATTACGACAAATTCAGAAACTCCGGCAAACATGATTGAACGGAAACCTCGCAGCTGATCCGGCACGTTCAAGATGGCGACTGATTCTTCACCCTATCATGAATGCTTTGTTCCTCACGATGTTGCGGGTTCTCAAGATGGTATAGTTTTTTTTTTCTGGATTCTCATCTGCTCACCACAAAATCCTACAACCATTTTGCCATTTGTATTTCCTTCGCAGATTTTCCAATATTTAGGAATGAACTTGTTATGCCCGAAGAGGGGCTCCAGGGAAGAAAACATTGCCCAAAATGCGAGGCTCGTTCCATGTTTTACCGTAATTCGGGGCTTCGAACTTAAGTTGCATCGGCAGTTGGAATTAAACGGAGCATTGAATCGAACTAAATTGGAGTTTCTCCTCACTGAAAACTCGCTTTTGCAGGATCTGAAAAAAAATAAATTAGTGCCAATGCCGAATTTATAATCCATTGGGAGCGAGTCCGGCGTCCAAGATTCTCTTTGCCCTAGTTTGAAACAATGATTAATTCTCTCGTCTAGAGGTCACTGCTATTACATGTGGACTTCGAAAGCCTTTACGGGATTCTGGGCAAAAGGATTCGTGCTGGGCTGGCTTCGGGTGGCCAAAGATGCCCACTCGGCGTCAAAGGGATCGCGGAAAGCATTGCTTCCTGCTGGAGGAACTGGTGCCGCGCTGTTGCTATTACCGTTGACCGAGGACCAGTTGACCGACGACGATGTGGAGGATGGATGATTGGGATGCGGCGGCGCTGCAAAGGTGTCCAACATTGTTCTCGGCGGGGTTGGATGGGTGCGAGCCGTTTCTGCGGCGCTCATGGACTGGCTCCGCAAGTGGGCTATGTGCGGTGCGCGACGGGGAGGCGCCAGAACGATCGGATGAGTGGGAAGTGGTGCTGGTGCTGGCGCGGCAGCGGATGGAGGAGGTGCTGCAGCGGCATTTCCCCCAGAAGTTAGCCTGCTGTTGAACTGACTGCCCGTTAGATCGAGCGGGTTGGAAGCTGACTTGGAGACATAAGATGAGGAGTCGACTGATGGCAGAACCCCATCGGAAGAGGTGGCAGTAACATTGCTGGCCAGCCACACTTCAGCGCGGCTCTGGTTGCCGCGGCCAGCTCCTGCCCAAGGATTGATCTCTGTTCCACCATTCCTGAAGGCTGCAAATTGAAAAGCTAAGATTTTTGAGAATGCCTAAAACATTTATAAGTGGATAAAAAGCCTTGGCTACTTTACGGAAAGGTAAAACTGAGCATGCGCAAAGGCTAAACGAAAATCCACTTGAAAGTGTCTAAAAAGTTGTAGTCATTTTCTGAGAGGGTTAAATGAAAATCTTCCTATATTTTTCAGCATATTATCGGTGCTTCAAGAGTGCATCAGTAACGGTGCATTACGTAAAAAAAATCTTCACAGGTGGCGCTGTTGCAATTGTGTCATCGGGAGTTTTTAAAATACCATCCGCTACGGGGAAGCCAAACGGCTAATTATCCAAATCGGCTTTTTAGTGGCTACAGCTAATTAGCCTATCACTGACACCCCCAATTACAAGCATGAAGGGCATTGGAGAATGTGGTAGTGTTTAAAGATGTGTTCCAGGCGTTTGAAGACGTGTTTCAAGGGATTGAAGATGCCCTTTAAGTGTTTAAAGACGCGTTTCAAGCGTCTAAAGGCACGTTTCAAGTGTTCTAAGGCGTGTTTCAAGTGCTTAAAGGCGGCGCAGGTGACAATGATATTGATTTTCGACATACTGAAGGCTGCAGACTCACCTTGAGATGGCAATGCGGCTCGTTGAGGTAAAGCCGATGTGACTATTGGAGGAGCCGAGGAGGGCGTCGGTCCAAACGACTGCGCGAACGGATCCTCCGTGTTAGACAACAGTGTGAGGCCGTGGAACACCTGCTGACACATGGCACTGATTGTATCGGACGGCTGACGATCACCCACTGGAGAGCTCTCCGGAATCGGACTCACTGCATAGAGAGAATAGGTGAAAAAATTAGACGATATCAAACTCGACATTTCAGAATTTGGGTTAACTCGACGATGTCTTTTACTAAATTACACATTGCTCCAACAAAGACTCGCATGGGACAAATAAAACATAAAAATGCAAGGTTTATCTTGAACGTGTTAAGACTGCACTGGCTATCCCTTACTTGCATGACATGCTTATTCCACGATCATTTTCCTAACTATACACCAACGAGGTTTTCGGTACTGGATTGGCAAGCGGTTAGTTACTCGAGGACAGGGATGATGCGCAACAGAAACGTGCGAGAGAGAATGAGAAAAAGGGTGCAGGACTCACTGTTGATGGCGTTGGGTAGAGAGTGAAGCCGTGTCCGAGGGACGTGAGGAGAAAGCTCTGGGCTGACTGCAAAGGGTGTGGAGAGGGGCGGAACGGAAGGGAGAAAATAAATTAAAAAGCAGTGTCGGCAAGGATCGCATTTGCAAGCGTGTTCTGGTAGCTTATTACTGATACGTATAGGTATTCCAATGTTGCGAGCACTCATATTTCTAGGTACAAAAATATAAAATTACTTGCAGATCCAAAAAAAAAAAATATATATACATATTTTTAAAGTTGTGCAATACATCTAAGAATGAATAATAATTTTTTAGGATAAAATAAGCTGCTTTCTAAAATGTGCTTAAAAAAATTAAGTGCATTCATTGGTGACACCAGTGGCACACTTTTCACCATAATTAAAAAGGTTCGTTAAGCAAATTGGTGATGCAATATTGGTACAAGAAATGCATTATTTTCATAAAAAATAGAAGGAAGCAACCATTTTCATTAATTTTTTTTTAATTTTCACTCTGGAAGCATGTATCCCATTTAAGGCATGTGCAACACGCGTATAACATAACAGGAAATCACAGAATGACAATTAATAAATTAACAAACAATTTCTTCCTTTTACTCTAATTGTAAATCTGAAAGATACTCGGAATTTTTTCACTAAAATTAAGGGGCAAGTTTAAGATTCCAGACTTTCTTGGATTTTGGATTGTTCATTAAATTTCCTCAATCATTTTTTTTATGAATGTATTTTTATGAAATTTGTTGGAAAAATTCTTCCATTATTTCTGACCATACATGTATTTCAACAGTAAAAGATGTTCCGAAAACTGCGTGCTTAAAATTTGAAAGCAAAGATGGACTCCGAGTGGCTCTAGTGCAGCAGTCTGTTGTTCACATTTCAAGAGCAGAAATTTATGAAATGTTTTAGAGACCGAGTAATGTCCAAACGTTCAGTCTATCAGTAGATTAATAAGTTCAGAAATGGACAGACCACTACGAAAGATGCTCAGAGAAGTGGACTGTCTGTCAGGAATGCTGATTCGGAAGCTTTGGCTGAAACGCAAGCCGAGCCATGATGACGTTTACATGGTATTTCTCTACCAAATTTCATTCAAAACATTACAGCAGACCCCCCTCGCAATTCATTAATATTTCATATTCACAGCATACACGTAACCCAAAGGCAATTTTATGCATTTGAATAATTTTGGGAATGAAATAAAAGTTTGTGTACATTTAACCATGAGTTACAGGTGTGGCATTTTCCACTTCCCAGACGTCATGTCCAGGCTAAAAAAAATTTAGGTTTTGGAATATTTCGGTTTTTGAAATTTCAGATAAGGAACGATGTTAATTTTGTACTGGTCCAGTTTTTTTTATAAATATTTAGCCATATTATTTAATAATATTTCGTTTTATTTCATTGATAATTTCCTCACTGTTGCATCTTGAAAAAACGATATACTCATCAGCGTCTCAAATACATACAATAGTGATTAAAACCAAGTTTCTATTAGCCAATCATGGCAGGATTTCACTCATGATATCCAAACATACGAAGGAATTTTAGAAAAACTAAAAAGTTTACCTCTTAAAACGGCCAGAGCAATTTTGCTGATGCCCTTTGAGAATGAAGCTATGTGATTGGCGTGACCAACTGCTCTGACGAATGTAGAAGGGCAGAATAAAAGTGTGGGTCAATAGTACACGAGTACCTACCTGGACTGTTGGGTTTGCTGAAATCTGAAGATTCAAGAGACATGGATCGCTGCTGCCTCTCCAGGTTTGAAGGGAGATCAGTGATGCGCAAGGACAGTTGCCTCTTAAACGGCGATGTCTGATTCAGCTGGTTGAAGCCACGGAAAGAGCCCTGCCTCTGAAGCATCATTGGAGTCGCGTGAGGCCTCTCTATGGCAAATGGATTATGCACGGGTTTCTGCGGTGGCTGAGGATCTAGATTAATGAATCACCAAGAGTTAGATTCTTCTGACCAAATGTCGTAGCAGTGATCGACTCTGACATCAATGAGCATACCTGTTCCAGGGGCACTAGTCATGGGTTGCGCACTCTCTTGAGATTCTTGTTGCGGCAGTTGTTGTTGCTGTTGTTGTTGCGGCTGCTGTTGTGGCTGCTGTAGCTGCATCTTTTCCGTCATCGTTGTCTGTCGAAATGATCCCATCCTTGTGAAAGTGCTGTTACTGGGGTCGAATGTCATGGTGACGCCACACTCCTTGTCTCGCTTTTGTTTCCTCTCCAGGCAAGCGGCGAAGGCGCAACCGACCGCGTGACTAAGTCGCTCCCCCTGTCAAAAACAATCGATAGGTAGAGATAAGAACCGAATGGAGCCAAAAATGAACGCGGATTGCAGTGTTGGCTACTCACGGAGTCCTTAACAGCTAGAAATCCATGGCACATCCACCTTCTCGTCGTCCCATCCCTGCAGATGTAGGAGAATCCCTTTTCGTGGTTTCTGTCAGGGGCGCAGAAAGACACCTTCTCGATAGTCTGATCAACAATGAGTCCCTGCAAAGACAGAAAGCAACGATTCAAAATTCATCTTTTCAAAAACATACAGTAGTCCAGCATTTCGTTCCGCTCATCAAATTAAGTTCAACGTTAATTTTTTACACAAAGCTTCCTGGCGTTTCTTAACATTTTGGACGTTACCGATAGAAATAGTTTGTATGATTTTGTAATTTTAGGCATAGCTAGTTTTTAAACATTTTGCACTTTTTTGCATGTTTTTGGTACAAATAATACGGCGGCTTTAAAAGGCTTGTAATGTTAGGACAATTCCAAAGAAATTTCCTGCCGGTCCGCAAAAAGGTTCGGAGGTCTCCTCGGCTTCTGATTTATTTTGAATAACTATGGATTTTTCGTCTTATAATATTAGATATTTAAAACTACTACCAAAAAAAAACCTAGATAAATAATAAGCTTGCATTTCTGACTTAGCGGTCCGCGAAATATATTTTTCGAATTTTTGACAATTCGCGAAATATTTTTGAAATTTTCACCGGTCCGCAGGGGTAACAACGTTAGAAAACACTGTTTTAAAATGGTTTTATTTTAGAATTTTATTCAGTGAATGAAGTTTGATTTTGAAATACGTGGAACGTGAAATTACAGTACAACAACATCCTATTTGTCCACTGTTTGTTTCACTGCTGCACAGGGTTCCCCCAGAAATTTCATTTTAACTTTCCTGACTTTTCCAAGTTTTAAAAATTTTCCTGACCAATGATAACGTGAAAAATTGACACTAGAAAATACTTTTTTTTTAAAATTTACTAACGACAATTTTGTATTCGGAAAATGTAAAAAATTTGAGCTCGGAAAAAGTGGGAAATTTTGCAATTTTGTCTTCGGAAAATGTGGAAAATTAGTAATCGGAAAATCTAGAGAATGTTTAACGTTTGTACACGGAAAAGTGGAAAATTTTTAAAATTTCTACTCTGAAAACGTGGAAAATTGTGCAAATTTGTACTCGGAAAACGTGGAAAATGTTAAAAATTTGTACTCGGAAAACGTGGAAAATTTTGCAAATTTGTACTCGGAAAACGTGGAAAATTTGTACTCGAAAAACGTGGAAAATGTTGCAAATGTGTACTCGGAAAACGTGGAAAATTTCGCAAATTTGTACTCGGAAAACGCGGAAAATTTTGCAAATTTGTACTCCGAAAATGTGGACATTTTTTGAAAATTTCTACTCGGAAAATGGGCCCTGAGCTAAACTTGTAGAAGTATTAATTTTGAATCGCCATGACTGCGTTGAAATTCCCTGACTTTTTCAAATTAAACAGTTCTTCCTTGACTCTTCTAAGTCATTTTCAAGTTCCCTGACTTTTCTAGATTTTCCATGTCTGGGGGAACCCTGGTACATGAATTTTTCTTCAAGAGAGAACAAGAACAGGTTTTGCAGATTTGGAAAAAACTGCACCATTGCATTGTAGACAATCTTCGCCATTGTATTGACTTTAAGATCATGTCAAGTTGGACTCCGTTTATAGACTTTAACAACATGGTAACACAATGTTCTACTCTGTGTTTATTGGTTATTCAAACGTGCGTGCACGATAAGTTATTGGATTTCGGTTGAGATTCAAGAGCCATCTCATGTGACATAACAAGTCGTACTTCATTTCACACCATTGTGAAAGTAGCAAATTCGGTCCTCGGTTAGGACTCTTATTCTTATTACGAGCAAACCAACCTTGGTGTCATCATCCACCACTCTAAGTCCATCCCCGGTCACATACAAGACGCCTTTGAGGGATCTCCGCCTGGAATTCTGCAAATAAAAATAGGCGATTCAGAAATCTGCAAACCTTAGAAATGAAACAGAGACACGAGAATGTCAGGAACAACAAAAAAAAGTGGCCATTTACGCGAAGCATCTTGAGGGCCTCTTCGCACACTTGCATCCCCCTCGACTCGAACACTTCCACACATCCCAAATACTGAAACAAGACAAAAAGAATATGCGTTAGGACTGACGATATCGGGTCTCCTTTGACTTACTTGGAGTAATCTCTTCTGCAAAGCAAAGGATGACTTAAAATTGCCACTTTGCGAAGATGTCTTAAAAGCTCGGTTAGTACCTCGGAGATGCAAGACAAAACACGAGCCTCTCAAAGGGAAAATGTGCAGACTTTGGTGAGCTTAAATGGACATATTGCTTCAGCTGATGGTGAAAAACATTTCTAGTTTCTCGGGTTTAACCAAAAAAAACAACCATGAGATTGCCTGGATATAAATCTGTGTGGATTTGTATTTTTATGGACACGAGCACTTCAAAACCATTCGAGCCCTGGAGCATCACACATTTACTCCGATGCAAGAAACAGAAAAAAAGGTCCTTGCTGTTTCTGATATCTATGGTTGTGGTTTAAACATTCATAAGTTTAAAACAACAAGCCATAAACAGGGGTCCCCCACCCCATGCAGGAATTTCATTTACAACTTCCCTGACTTTTCCAAGGTTTTAAAAAACAATTTCCCTAACCAATGACAACGTGAAAAATTGACACATGGAAATTATTTTTCAAAAATTTAATAACGATAATTTGAAAATTAACATACAAATTTTTGCATTCGGAAAATGTTGAAAATTACTGCTCGGAAAAAGTGGGAAATGTTGCAATTTTGTCCTCGAAAAACGTGGAAAATGTTGCTAATTTAAACTCGGAAAACGTGGAAAATTTTGAAAATTTGGACTCGGAAAACGTGGAAAATTTTGAAAAATTGGACTCGAAAAACGTGGAAAATTTGGACTCGGAAAAACGTGGGAAATTTTGAAAATTAGTTCTCAGAAAACGAGGAAAATCGTGTAATTTTGTACATGGAAAAAGTGGAAAATTTTGCAAATCTGTACTCCGAAAATGTGGAATTTGTTGAAAATTTTTACTCGGAAAATGGGCCCTGAGCTAACCTTGTAAAAGTATTAATTTTGGATCGCCATGACTGCGTTGAATTTCCCTGACCTTTTACAAATAAACCATTCTTCCCTAACTTTTCCAGGTCATTTTCAAGTTCCCTGACTTTTCCATGTTTTCCATGTCTGGGGAAACCTTGTACATTTACTCCAATGCAAGAAACAAAAAAAAAAGATCCTTACTGTTTCTGATATCTATGGTTGTGGTTTAAACACTCATTCAGCTTGAAACAACAAGAAAGTCGGAAATGCTAATCTTGGTTAAAAAAAAGTAACTCCCAAAAATAACGTGTTGAGATGCTGATTCCTTCCCTTTCTGAATAAATAAATTAAACATTACAATTGTACACAGTCAAACTTGACATTTGTCTGGAATCAAAAGCTTTCTCATTCCCTTTCTGAATAAATAAATTAAACATTAGGCCTACACATCAAATTTGACATTTTTCCGGAATCAAAATCAGCCACTGCTTGTTTTTCCACAAATAATTGAAACCCAGATAATGGAGAGGCTAGACGTATATAGCTACAGGCTAACTCAAACCATCTTCAGGATCTTCAAAATTTAAGAAAAAAAACCTTTAGTTTAGTAGCGCAATACAATGGTCTCACATCGAATTCTCATCGAATCAACAACTAAAATAAAGTGCCTTGGCACTAGCTGTCTCCAGAAATTTTCATTTTCAACTTTGTTGACTTTTCCAGGTTTTAAAAAAATTTCCCTGATTGATGATAATGTCAAAAATTGACATTACCGACGCAGCAATTTTTTTTTTCATAATTTACAAATGAAATTTAGAAAACTGACACAGAAAATTTAAATAAATTAAAAAACAAATTTGCATGAATGAATTGTGAAAATTTGACAATTGTAGAGAAATTCGCAAATTTTGAAATTTTGTACTCGAAAAACGTGGAGAATTTTGCAATTTTGTCCTCGGAAAACATGGAAAATTTTGCAATGTTGTCTTGATCGGAAAGAAGTTAAGTAGTTAAGAAAAATTAACTTTTTTAACAGATCCTTCGGCTCTTTGATACAGAATTTTACAAAAATAATATTGACAAAATTAGGATTCTGTTTCAACCTTCAGTAATAGCTTTAACCGGTGATTTAACACACCCTTGCCTACAATAACATTTATTCGAGACTTGTGAAGTAGATAAAAAAGAAAACATCGTTCTTACGATACGTCAATGAGCCTCACTTGACAAACTTGAGCAGCATTCCCATTAAATAAACATTTCTAAAAGCGTACCTGCAAGCACCCAGCATTGATTTCGCAGAATAAAGCTCAAGCTCTTGTATTTTAATAAATAAACTCACGGCAATATTTCAGAACTCCTATGTAAATTAATAAACCCGAGAAATCTTTCATATCTGCTTTGATGGACCAACACAAAATAGGATTTTTTTCGCCCAACGTTGTTAGTTGTTACCATTGGTCGTGATCATGATTTTTTCGCAAAATTTCGGTGAAAAAAATTATTTTTTTCTCAAAGGTATTCACAATATATGGAGGCAGCCATCTTTCTCAAAATCGGGCAAATGTAAGGCAGTTTCCACACTGGAAGAAACAGAAGAACGTTTTGTTGCTAATTATTGCCATTTGATTACATAAATTGTTTTATATATATATCGTGATACATAAGTATGTTTCCAGAAACAACTAGCAACCAATTAGCAACAGAAACTGCCTTTTTTCTTTCTTCCATATGCAGGGTTCCCCCAGAAATTTCATTTTCACCTTCACCGACTTTTCCAGGTTTAAAAAAAATCCTGACCAATGATAACGTGAAAAATTCACATATTTACCAAAATTGACACCGAGAAATATTTTTTTTTTTAATTTTGAAAACGACAATTTTGAAAATTAACAGACATTTTTTTTAAAAATTAAAAAATTGCAGGAAAATTTTGTACATGTATTCGGAAACTGTTAAAAATTTGTGCACGGAAAAAGTGGGACATTTTGCAATTTTGTATACTCGGCAAATTTGTACTTTGAAAACCTTTAGAGAATTTTGAAAAATTTTACATGGAAAACGTGGACAATTTTGCTAATTTGTACTCGGAAAACGTGCAAAATTTTGCAAATTTATACTCGGAAAACGTGCAAAATTTTGCAAATTAATACTCGGAAAACGTGGAAAATTGTGCAAATTTGTCCATGGAAAACGTGAAAAAATTTTCAAAGGTGTACTCCGAAAATGTGGAAATACTTTTTGCAAATTTCTCCTCGGAAAATGGGCCCTGAGCTAACCTTGAAGAAGTATTAAGTTTGGATAGCCATGAATGCGTTGAATTTCCCTGACGTTTTTCAAAACAAACTATTCTTCCCTGACCTTCCCAGGTTTTCCAGGTCTGGGGGAACCCTGCTATGATGAGAAATCCTGGATTAAACATAGAGAAACTATCTGTTTCTAATTGGTTGGCATTTGTTTCTGGAAACATAAAATATGTAAACAATGCAGCCAAAAATATACATGTATGTAAAACAATTCATGTCCACAACTGGCAGCAATTAGTAACAAAAAAGTTCCTCCATGTTTCCTTCAGTGTGAACATAGCTTAATGGGATGCACATGAGCACATCCCATAGTCTTAATTGCTTTTTTAAAAGTGATAATGCTTAGTGAATTAGAGATATCATGTTTGTTCCATGCATGATATATCACATGATGTAAAGGTGCGCGCATTCAATCCTAATCAACATAAATTTGTTATTCAAAAAATGGTCCAAAACTTTGGTCCTACCTTAACAGGAAAGCTGCAAGTTCCATCCCTGACCCCAGCTTCGTCTGCCTGCCACTGATGGGGCTTGCTGCACTCCGGTACATGGTCTTTCTTTTTGCGAAAACTTTCTCGGAGACTCCGTCTCAGGCGATCCATTCGCAAGAACTGGAAAATCAAAAATAAAAGACATGCATTATATAACTAACAGTAATTATAAATGTTGGTGAATTACTATCGTAGTATAGTGCAGTTCTAAAGAAAGATCCGTTCGGTTTCTGCAACAATTATTAGGATATCCTACTTCTTCAGAAACTCTCAGAAATCACTCAAAAGCACACCTTCGAATACTCTGTAAACCTTGATGGCATACTTCGAATTTGTTGAAAAGCTTGCAACATGAACATTGCACATAATCCAGAGTCAGTCAATTGCGAAGTGTCACCTGATAATATGCAAATTACGCGTATGAATAATGCTGTTTATGCATGCAGTCCTGGAACTGCGCCATCTTGCGCCGCAATGACGTCAATTTGAACAATTTCGATCTGGCGCCAAGTTCCTTGAGAGGATGACTGATATGAAATTTAAACATGTATTTTTTACGGTTATAACATGCAGGGTTTCCCCAGAAATTTCATATTCGACTTCCTTGACTATTCCAGATTTTTAATTAATTTCCCTGACCAACGACAATATCAAAATTGACAGATGCCAATGTTGTCCACGATTTTGCAAAACCTAATAAGGACAATAGAAGAGACTTTCAAGAAACCATGGGAATTTACAAGATGTACAGTATACATGTATTCCTATTTTTAGGTAAAACAATTTATTTTAGAGTTATTCATACAAAACAGGTACATGTATTTCCAATACTTTTTTAAGCCACTGTATGAAGACTATAGATAGGCTCGTATTTACATGTAGTATAACATGTTTTATTATTTATAGTATTTCTAATACTTTGTTATGCCATGACATGTCCTATCATTTTCAAGGTAGATGTACTTCCAATTTTAAAGAGGCAGTCTACGGTCAAGGATACAAGTGTCATGATAAGAAAATATTTAACAACATTTTTTTTTATTTTTACCCTTGGGGTCATTAAAAAAGGACTTCCTCAAAATTTCCCCAAAATTGGACTCCCCCTACCCGCTGTCTGCAACGGGTCCGGCCAATCAATCGATATATCCCCCCCCCCCCAATTCGGATGTCCGAAACTTTAAAAAAAATATTGCATTCGAAAAATGTTGAAAATTTTGCTAATTTCGGAACACGTAAATTTTGTACAACTTTTGTACATGTACTTTGAAAAGGTTGAGAATTTAGCCGATTTGTCCTCAAAATCTGTTGGAAATTTTTCAAATCTCTCCTCGGAAACTGTTGGAAAATTTTACAAATATGTAGGCCTACTCGAAAACAGTTGAAAATGTTGACGATTTGTACTTGGGAAAATGTGGAAAATTCGTTTTCGAGAAAACGTGGAAAAATTTGTGAAGATGGCCTCGGAAAAGGTTGAAAACTTTGCAAGTTTATGCTCGAGAAAAATGAAAATTTTGCAAGTTTACATTGTATCCCCCAAAATGAGGACGTCCTTTTCGAATGACCCCTAACGGCTACAGGAAGCAAAAACAGCATTGGATAAGTTTAAAATTCTCCAAAAAAAGACATTTTGTGAATTATCTACAGGGTTCTAAATCAGCCTAGCAAGGCAACTCCAATGTATGCATGGACGACAGAACCTAGCTATAATATTATAATTATACTAAATTTAAAAAAGGACCATCATTCAATTATTCCTGAACCGTTACATTTATTACAGCGAAAATAATTGTATGGTTGAGTAATAATTGAAGCCTCGTCCTTTTTTATCCCAATTTTCCAACCATGCACTTGAAGAAAGATTAAAAAAATGCTATTGCACTAAAAACTCACTTAGAAACTACATGTATTTCGCTCCAAAGGCTTACGAAATTGGATATATTTTTAAAAAAGAAAATAATTAAGCGTGAAAAAACTTCAAAATAGTTCCAGTTCACGCGTGTTCGTTTGAGCATATTATTGAATTAAAAAAAAAAAACGGAATGGAATAATTTTTTGAAACATGCATGTTTCAACAATTTTCCTCATAAAATTACAGGAAATATCAAAAAAGCCCCTTTTTTAAAGCCTATACATGTATAATAGTGGATTTGCAAATAGCAGTTCGTGTGTCAATTTTTTACACATGACTCATCGACTGATAAAGTGCGATTCGCAAACATTCCGTCTGAGTAATCCTAACAATAAATAGCAATTAAAATTATATAATAAAAATTGCATTTAAAAAATCAATAAATTGGGACGTTGTTATACATCGTATTTCACCACTTCATTGTAGACTTTGTAGTACACTAAAATCTGTTAAGAGTGACCAACCAAAAAATGCAATGCTGGTCACTGTACGCAGGTGGTCACTATACAAAGAATGCCTGAATTTAATTAAAATAATGAATATGTACACTGTACTTGTAGACTGTAAAACCTGTAGTAAAAAAACCCCAAAACCAAAATAGTACACAATCATCATGTCCAAGGGTTAAAGCAAGATGTAAGGTGACTCATCTGTTATCTGATGGTCACTTTTTAAGGTACATTGGCAATCTAAAAATTGCAAAAACAAAACCACACACTGGTCACTGTACACAATAGACGAGTGGTCACTGGTCACTATACGGAGAATTTTTATGTAAGAAATGTACACTAGAAAAAACAACACTATAAAGTGGTCAACATAAACAGGTGCACACTATTCAAAGGTGGTCACTTTTCCAGGTTTTACTATAGTGTAATACTTTCTACAAAAACACACTGACCTATAGCCACGTGTTTCAGTTCAAATTCAGGATCTTGTTTTATAATCGGCTTGCAAACGCAACAATAAAGTTGTAAAACAAGGACATTTCTAAGAAAGGTTGTTTCTAAATTAAGTTCCTTAGAAAATTTTGCAACACGTGATGGCCATGTGCACCATGCAGGTTTAAAATTAAGCCTCGTCAGCAAACAGCTTTTAATAATAATCATTATAACAATTTGTTGTAACAATTGCATATATACAGGGTGATTTGTAAAGTCAGTATACAACGAAAAAAAATTATATCTTTAATACGGTAACAGATACGGTGATAATTCCCTCAGATATCCCTTAAAGTCCAAACCGCCCAACAACTTTCTAATTTACACTAGGATCCTATCTGCAGCAGTTTCTGAGATGTCAGCAAAAAACTCGGAATTGGAAAATGGACGACCTTGAACGCGTCATTCAAGGTCACAGGGAACATGGTTTCCGGATAGCCCGTGGTCGACTTTAAGGGATATCTTTAAGAATTATCATCGTATCTCTTACCATTTTAAAGACAATTTTTTCGGTTGGATATATACTGACTTTACAATCACCCTGTACATAAAGAAGAAATTATGTTT
The DNA here is from genome assembly GCA_034698745.1 of Megaphyllum sjaelandicum. Taxonomy (NCBI): domain Eukaryota; kingdom Metazoa; phylum Arthropoda; class Diplopoda; order Julida; family Julidae; genus Megaphyllum; species Megaphyllum sjaelandicum. Next base: position 6,457 of record JAQGBX010001539.1, on the reverse strand, counting down.
GTGGCTTAGTGGGCGAAAAGTTGTTAAATGAAGCGTCTTTGCTGAAGTGGTAGGAGGGCGCTGCAGTCATGATTCGTTCATTAGGCCTACTGTACATAGGCGTTCATCATACATTGATTTGTTGAAAAATGCAACAAAAATAAGCGAGTAATACTTGCAGCAACATTTTTTGGGAAATAAGAATAATATGATATTGATTGGACAGTTAATGGAAATCTGGGTGTTTGTAACAAACTGGATGAAGTGTTTTTAATTCAGCAAGTTTGAAGTATCTGTAGGACGTAATGCACTTCAAAAATTATTTGCTCGTTAATTATCTCTATTGCGTCTTATCTTTCCACCTTTGTCATTAATTAAAATTAACGAAAGTGCAGATAATAATAATCGATAACCGGTTGGTTGAGGATGTTAAGTCTTGCATCCTAGCTGCTACCAGAAAACGACTTTTAATTAGGAAAACATACGAATTTTATCACAAAATGGTATGATGCCATGGATTATAATTTTTTTAAATTCACGGAAGGAAAGGGGGGAGGGGGGGGGGAGGATAAATGGCTTCAAGATATTCGAGAGTATAATTTCACAATTATACCTATGTGTTTTCCAAAATTTTCTTTCGTAATTGCAATCATTTTCATAATTTTCGGATGATTTTCACAATGGACTTCATGCAGATTTCGTCACCATGCCTTTATCACGTGACTATATGAAATGACACGTGATAAAGCATATGGTCCATTGTCTGTTATACAAGTATGCCCACGTGTAGTTTTGTTTGCATTTTTTGTTTTATTCCTTTCAAGTTTTTGTTAGTTTTCCAATCTCTGCCACTTTCCTAAGAGGGTCTATCACCTCCATTTTTTTAAAGAAAATTTTCAAACACATTCCTGGACTTTTTATAGGTGCAAGAATATTTTTTATACATTATCTTGGATTCGCATGAACAACCCTTTTTGACGCTTGTTCTCGTAGAATACAGGGTTCCCCCCAGAAATTTCATATTCAACTTCCTTGACTTTTCCAGGCTTTTTTAAACACACTTCCCTGTTCAATGACAGTGTCAAAATTAATATACAGTAAAACCTGGAAAAGTGACCACCTGTTTATGTTGATCACCTTTTACTGTTGATTTTTTATAGTGTACATCTCCTGCATAAAAATTCTCTGAATAGTAACCAGTAACCATGCACCTTTCTATTGTGTACAGTGACCATTGTGTGTCGTCTTTTTGAAATTTTTTCATTGCCAATGAACCTTAAAAAGTGACCAGATAACAGATGAGTCACGTTACATCTTGCTTTAACCTTTGGACATGACGATTCTGTACTTTTTTGGTTTTGTGGTTTTTTACTACATGTTTTACAGTCTATATGTACAAGTACAGTGTAAATGTTCATTATTTTATTAAATTCAGCCACTCTTTGTCTAGTGCACCTGTGTATACAGTGACCAACATTGCATTTTTTTTCGTGGTCACTCTTAACAGGTTTTACTGTATGCCAATATTATCCCGATTTTGCAAAATTTAGACTACAATATTCAATATTTTGCATAATGTACAAATGCCAATTCTGAAACATTTTAAAAGTTTACATAAGAAAAGTTTGACAATTTGTACAAAATTAACATAGTAAATTTTAATATTTTTTCACAAAATTGGCATGAACAAATTTTGATACTTTGCAAATCTGTATTTTGAAATTAAATGTCAAAAGCTTTGCTAGTTTGGACTCGGAAAGGGTGGAGATTCTGACAATTTCTCCCCGGAAACTGTTGAAAACTGTACAGATCTGTACTTTTAAACACCTTAAAATTTTGAAGATTTGTAATACGAAAGGTTTTAAAATTGTACAAGTTTGTGCTCGGAAAAAGTAGACAATTTTGCCGGTTTATCCTCGAAAATGATATCCTCGATAAATTTTTTAAAATTTCTCAAACATGTACATGTACTCATAAAACGAGGAACATTTTTCAAGTTCGTCTTCTAAAAATATTGACAATTTTACAAATTTATCATTTGAAATTGGTACTGGGAAAATTTTAAAAAGTAGAAGCATTAATTTTGGACATGTGACAATTAACATCAATATATTGAATTTCCCTGACTTGTTCAAAATAAGACATTTTCCCCTGACTTTTCCAGGCATTTTCAAGTTTCCTGACTTCTCCAGGTTTTCCAGGTTTGGGGGAACCCTGGAATATCATGTCTGCATCAGCTACGGCGTTAGGACTGGTTGGTAACCCACCAGATTTTAACATATGACAACTTAAATAATCTCGCAAGTTGCTCAAACGTTCCTGTCGAAGACATTAATTATTCAAACAAAGATGGATATCTGGTGTCCGGTTTTCAAATTCAATCCTACAATTTGTGTATTTTTATTTTGAAGGCCATAAGTTCTACACCTTGAGCCGAAAAAAACACTTGACTGCAGATCGTGTTTGTAACAGTCGAGGTATTCTGATTGCTACATGTACACGTGTAATTTTAACAGCAATTAACATGCATATTATTTGTAGAGGAAACCGTACGCGTTCATTACTAGTGTCATTACCTGCAAAAATACTGCATCATTCGCTTTCATTACATTTCATGATTTCCACCATACACCGTTACACGATCATTTGAAATGATCGTGAACCTGAAAAAGTGACCACCTGTTTATGTCGACCACTTTTCAGTGTATTGTTTTTTCTAGTGTACGTTTCCTTCATAAAAATTCTCTGTATAGTGACCATAACCACCTGTCTATTGTGTACAGTGACCAGTGTGGGTCGCCTTATTTGCAATTTTTGCGTTGCCAATGTACCTTAAGAAGTGACCAGATAACGGATGAGTCACGTTACATCTTGCTTTAACCCTAGGACATGATCATTCCGTACTTTTTTGGTTTTGTGGTTTTTTACTACGTGTATTACAGTCTTCACGTATAAGTGCAGTGTACATGTTCATTAATTTATATCACGCATTCATTGTATAGTGACCAACATAGCATTTTTTTTTTGGTGGTCACTCTTAACAGGTTTCACTGTACGAGTTATTCAAATTTAAATAAGAGCGGTGGTTATGGGCGAACCTACATGGTTAATACTAATGAAAGAATTAATGATATGCGTAATATGCATAGTCAACATCCACGCCTAGTAATGATGTCCAAATTCGGATTTTCATCATTACCAGCCACATTTCCACGTTTTTTTACCCTACACGATCATCTTTAACGTCACTCTCACAAGGCCATTACGACATTAATGATCATATACACTAATCGTCAAACCACGTCCCGGTAATGATGCCGAAATCCGGATTCTCATCATTACCGGCCACATTTCCACGTTTTTTAACCCTACGCGATCATCTTTAACGTCACATTCACAAGGTCATGACAGCATTAATGATCGTGCACAGCTCGTTTGGGATTAAAACGGTCAATTTTTGAAATTTATTTACAAATTCTCGTGAGGCGAAGATGAGCATCATTCCAGCATGGTAATCAAAAAAAAAAGCTTCATGATAACTACGATAAGTTCCACACGCAGAGTAGCCACGTGACCATGTCTACTAACTTATTCGTCGTCCTCCAAAGTGATATGGCGCCCAGCCCAGCGTGAAAAAAAGCCACGCCCTTCACCAGGAGGCCTAGTCCTGTCCTCGAAGCTAATTAGGGATTCTCGAGAGTTTAAATTAACACGAGGTTGTCGTTTTTAATTTTAAAATGTCCAAAAGGAGCCAAGATATCGCTATGGGAGATCAGAAGGATAGGCTTCCAGCTACTTTTTTTCAATTTTTTGTAAACAAAGTTTGTAAGAAGTGTTGTAACGGAGTGTGATGGGTGGGCGGTGACCTCAATTTTCAACAACCTTAAAAACGTGATGAAATTTGCCTTTGACATTTACTTAGAGATAAACCCTCTTATAGAATCTTGTCGAGAGTCGGTTAAAAATAAACAACAATAATAATATCTCGAAGCTAGCCTCGATCCCGATATAAATAATATCGTTATTACAGTGGACTATTTTTACTAGATTTGTTCTGTGAACGGTACGTGCTGAATCGCAGAATTGGGAAATTCAATGCGATTTTCGGATGGAACACCGAATTTATAGAAAAATGTCAAAAATATATAAATAATTTGGTACTAAAAAACTTTCAGGAAAATATTTTAGAAAGTATTTCTAATTCTACACATTTTGCTCACTACAAAAGCATGAATAGCTATCCGTTAACCCTGCAGCCATATTTTGATTTAAACATTCCTTTCTGCCTGAAAAAAATCATCTTCCAAATAAGATCAAATCCTTACTGCATAAATTTCAATAAGGGTACTTTCAGCCCAAATCTTGCAATGCCTTGCATCCTTTGCTCACAACATCTCAATGCACACATCCAACAATAATCAAATTAAAAACCCGAACAAAATTTAAAAAACCTACAAACTATGCCTCCTTTTTGGAATCCATCCTTGGTAAAACAAACGAACAAACAATGTGGCTGCTGTATAGAGTAGCCATCGAATATGGAGCTAAACAAAAATCTCCAGGTACAATATAAATATGTGTAAAAAGATGTGTAAAAAAATTGTAACCACTGTTCGGATTTCACTGTGTATGATTTCATTTGTAATCGTAATGTAAATATTATAATGTGAATCTTCCAAACTATTACCTTCCAATTATTTTTATATCTATATACATACTGTATGTCATTTTATGCAACCTCTATATATGTAACCATTATTGAAATTGCTCTATATTTGTAAAAGCGTTATAGGAGCAGAGCCTCTTTAAAACGAATAAACTCTCTCTCTACGAGGCTGAATACCAATTTTAAATTTGTACTCTGAAAAAGTTGAAATAACTTTCAACTGTGTGCTGGAAAAGGTTGGAGATCTTCCAATTTTATACATAAATTACGAAAAGTTTGAAAATTGCGCAAATTTATACTCGGATACTGTTGAAAATTATGTATAATTGTACTCGGATACTGTTGAACATTTTGCAAATATCTACTCGGATATTGTTGAAAATTGTGCAAATTTCTACTCTGATATTGTTGAAAATGTTGCAAATTTGTAGTCGGATACTGATGAAATTTGTGCTAATTTGTACTCGAATACTGTTGAAAATTGTGCAAATTCGTACTAAGATACGGTTGATAAATTTTCAAATTGGTACTCGTATACTGCTGAAAACTTTCAAATCTGTACTCATATAGGCCTACTGCTTAAAATTTTCCAATTTGTACTCGGATACTGCTGAAAATTTTGAAAATTCGTACTCGGATACTGTGGAAAATTTTGAAAATTTGTACTCGGATACTCTTGAAAATATTGCATATCGCTGTACTCGGCAACTGTGGATCATTTTACAAATTTTTACTCTGAAACGGTTGTAAAATGTTACAAATATGCCCCCAGAAATTCGTGTAAATTTGAACTTGGACAATTTTAAAAATTTTGCAAATAAGCCTTGAGCTAATTAACCAAGTGGAAACATAATTTTAACACCATTAACCCGTTAAATTTCCCTGACTTTTTCAAAATTAGTCATTCTTCCTAGACGTTTCCAGACATTTTCAAGTTCTGATTTTTCCTGGTTTTCCAAATGATCTGTGGGAACCCTGATGTACTACTTAATATCCAACTTTCTCAACATTTTAGGACAGTTTTCGTATACTCTTTACAAAAAAAAATGGTTGACGACACTTAAATTGTTCTTCAAGCATCATTGTCAAACAATTTTCCGTCAGATCCAACCACTTGAAGATGCAAAAAATCAAGTTTCCTCATTAAACAAACTTGAGACGTTGATTTGCCTAACTAAAGCATTTCAAAGACAGTAAACGACTTCATTAGCTTTTAAGGGGACATCATCTTGAGAAATACCTAATGTTGGCATTATCTTGTCTGCAGTCATCGGGAAGTCAGGCCATGCACATGTAGCAGTCTTCCTAAAAAGCTAAAATTGCTGCATGGCTATGTTGGAATTACCAAAACCAGTTTCTTTGCCCTGGTTAATAAGAAAAAGTTATTTTTATGCACATTTGACATACTTCCAGAATAATTTAAAACTTAATTTTAGGGAGGTACGTAATATCGAATTCTTAAATTGCGTATGGCTTTGCAAATTTAAGTTCTGGCCACGAGGTTAAATTTGGCTTTCAATTTAAATTTTTAAGAGTGCTTACTTTTTACTCTGCTGACACAAAATCCAGAGAATTTCTACAGAGCACACGCAGATTTGATACCTACTATCTTTTAGGGACAAACGTTTCAATGCCTTTACAAATGGTATACAGTAAAACCTGGAAAAAGTGACCACCTTTGAACGATGACCACCTGTTTATGTTGACCACTTTTAAGTGTATTATTTTTCCTAGGGTACATTTCCTTCATAAAAATTCTCTGTATAGTGACCAGTGACCACCTGTCTATTGTGTACAGTGACCAGTGTGTGT
>JAQGBX010001538.1:0-24354 GCA_034698745.1 Megaphyllum sjaelandicum | reverse complement strand
ATGGTCTTTTACTCGAATAGAAGACCATGCTCAATTTGTAGACCATGGTATTCTGCTCGGATCTTTACGGTAGTCGCCATTTTGGATGAGGCCATGCTGCCACCAGGGCCTTAAAAGCAAAGTTTGCAAGTGCGCATTTCAAACTTGGACTTTTCCCCTTTAGTTTTTGTGTGTCATTTACTATTTTATCTGTAATACTTACCAAAATATAGCTTTTTAAAACCCGATGATTCTTTTGCATAAGTGCAAATTGCAATGACATTCCCTCTCAGGAACTTCCTATTTTAAGAACAATTTAGGGGTTTCTAGGTTCTTAAAAACGCGAGTCGATTGTATGGCACTGTCAATTCGTCTTAGAAATTGTACAGTAGTGTATATACATGTACTACAAAAAATATTACATCTCTATAGTTTTTCATATTATTTTTTCAAACAAAACCTAGCTTGCTTAATTACCCTCTATTAGCATCTCGTTCATGATTTTTTTCCAACATTTTCCAAGCTTTATTTATCCAGTCTTTATCTATAATTTTCATTGGCTTAAAAACGGATCCTCCGTGGGGTCTTACTTCGTTCCATACAGGCGTAGCTGTTATTTATTAACGATTACTAAAGCTTATAGAGGATTTCCTTGTCACCACTTCCGTAATCTGAATATACGGTTATGAATTTTAGGCTTGCCTCTTACTTTTTTTTTCCAGATGCACGCGCGATATTTGTAAAAGAGATTTTGCTGTAGATTTATGCGCTGGTGTTAAGATTTTCATTTTAGAATCATTTTAGTCTTAGCATAATGGCGTCCTCACTCAGCCTTATATCGTATGCACGCTTTTGTCTGGGAGGGGGAAGTGACGTGTGTCTGCTCCTTTTTTTCTCTTCATATATTTTACACGCCATTTCCACCACCGTCAGCCAGCGGTGCTTGAATAAAGAGTTCTTTGAAAATCCTCTCCTATAAATCGTGGGATTGTTCATCATAAATTTCATTCCTGGCCCACATTAAAGTAGATCTCCCCAAAACGATCATAATTTCTACTTATCTATTCTAGAACAGGCCACCTGCACTCGTTGCGATTTGTGCAAAAAAAAAAAAAAAAAATGGATGGCTGTGCTGTTCTTTCGAAAGCATGTGGGTTCTGGATCCATTTTACAAATCTTTCTCAGATAACCAGTGCTTCGGAAATCGGTACGAAATTCCGGAAAAAAGGGTTGTGGAATCATGCATGGTTACTTTAAAAACTTTGTACAGCAAAAAAGTATCTTTCGGGATTTTTTTTAAAAGTTTTTCAATAGTTTTTTTTTGCAACTGCTCATAGCAACAATTTTGCTTTATTCACATTTTAACTCAAAACTGCATATAACCCGTAGGCATACTTTCCCATTTAAAACGTGTTTAAGCATCGTACAATTAAGCGTGTAATGCTAGAAATTCCAAAAGATCCTTTTATTGTTAATATGTCACAATGGAAACCATATTGAAAAGAAATTCATTTTCAATATACATTTTTCGCTATGAGAATGCATTTCAAAATAAGAAGAATAGGGTGCCTGCCTGGCGTTTATCGTTATCAGAATGCATTTCAAAATACATTTTTCGTTATCAGAATGCATCTCAAAATATATGTTTTGTTATCAGAATGCATATTACACAGTATACCATCTAATATCAAATGTATTTTAAAAACGTTATTTTTTTTTAAAAAAAAATAAAGTGTAGAATTGTCATTCCCCTCTCCTCTAATAAACATGAACAAGTTCGAGATCATCACACAATATTGAAAGAAATGCATTTCGAAATACAGTACATTTGGCGTTATCAGAATCCATTTCAAAATACATTTTCCGTTATCTGCACATTTGAAATATAACACACGTAATGCATTTTCAAAATGTTTTCTTGTCATTACATTCTCGTACATGTATTTTAAAATGCATTCTGATAACTTAATATGCACAGTTTTTGAAATGCATTTTTTTTAATGTGGGATGAACTCGAATTTTTTCCTGTTTAGTTAGTTTAATTTTTAAATTTATTAAAAATAAATGCAACATTTGGAGAAGACATGACAATTCAAATTGGAAAAAAAAACATTTTCAAATAAGTGTTACAGCGTTTTTATAACGCGTTAAGCACCCCTTTAAATAATTGAAATTATAATTATTGTAAAAATTCGCTTAAATTGGAATGGATCAACGTAAGTTATGGAGGAGTATGTTGCTCTTACAGTAAAAATCCAGCCCAACCTCCAACTTGGCGAAACAAAACATATACATTACAGTACTCTGTGCAGAACAAAGTATGCGATGTCAGGCAATTATACAAATATATGGCCAGAAATATGGATTTAGATAATAAAAATAAGATTCATATCGGCGAATAGGATGTAGGGTTGGATAGCTTTTCACTAAATATTTATATTTGCTGCCAGCACGGCATACTGTATGGTATGCAGTTCATGGGAACACGCAAGATTGCGAGAATTTATTTCTTAACGACGTAGTTCCTGTATTTGTAAAAGCACGTCACGGTAGTTTCACACAATTAACATTTATATTGATCAATAAGTGCAATAATCATAAAATGGACGTTGGAACGCTATCAATTGCTAAATAAAACAATACATGCAGTTTGGACTAAACCTGATTGCGGCCATATATTACGTTTCAAATCACCAACTGCAAGGTTATTGTTAATGTGCATTCTGCATGTAATTTATTCCTACACACTGTATGTTAACAGAACATATTTTGATCATGGCTTCTATGAAAGAAAATGGAGGATTACTCCAACCTATAAAACTTATATAGTTGTCAGAAGAAAACAATTATGAATTACTTAAAAATTCATTTAAAAATATATTAATTTCCTTGCATTTCAAAAGAATTTTGTAGTTTTCTCATTGCCTGCGAAAGTTATTTTTAGATGCCAGGATGTTTTGTGACCATTGATAGAATGGTTTTAAACAGATGATAACATTGATTTTAAAGAATGAAAGGAAATTTATTTTCTCATTTCACCTTTGTCAGAAGAAAACAAATATAAATTACTTAAAAATTCATTTAAAAATATATTAATTTCCTTGCATTTCAAAAGAATTTTGTAGTTTTTTCATTGCCTGCAAAAGAACATTTCGCAATCTTTCAACAAATGAACCTGAACATTAACCTAGTGTCCTAATGGTTCTATCACTATGTCTACGTTCCGCAACTCATGTAATGAGAACACCTGTAATGGTAAAGTGACTTATAAAATAATGTTTATTAGAATGCACTTTGAGCAGCATATTTATATCTTTAACTATATTTCAATGCATTTCAACTAATGTACATAGATTGGAACATTTATTTGGGTTATCTAAAGAATTTGTAGTTAATTTATCAATTAACTAGATGAAAACATTATAGACAAAATATATTGTAGTCATTATATTTTTAAACATGTTTCGTCCATAGAAAATGCGTTTTAAAACTTCCCACAAGACATTTTTAGATGTCAGGATGTTTTGTGAATTTGAGTATCCGTTGGAATAAAGATTTCAAACGGAAATTGCTTGATATCAAAGTTGATAAAGGGATTTCAATTTTTCATTTCACCTTCCACGGAAGAAAAATAAATTACCAATACATTTGTTTAAAAAAATTAATTTCCTCGCATTTCAATACATTTTTGACGTGTCCTCATTGCTTGCAAAAGTGCATCTCGCACAATCTTTCAACAATTAAACCTGAAAACATTTTAAGTCCTCATTGTTCTCACACCGAGTCCACTTTCCAGAACTCCTGTAAAGCAGTCTGCCAGACTAGCGATGTCCACAACCAATTTTTTCTTTAAAATACATGTAGCTCAACGTTTCGATAATGACTTTGTCTTCATCAGGAGCTTAAAATGAACAAATTGCGTGTAATCTTGTTAGCGACAAACAAATTTTGTTTTCGTGAAAACACCCACATCTTACACAACTTTAGTAAATGCTAATACCAAAACACAAAATCCAAATACATGTAGAAAAATACTAGTCTAACCAATGAGCTGCATGAAAGAAAAACTGATTTGTGGACATCGGAAGTCCCGCTTCACTTATTATTCAATCAGCTCAACCACTTGATGGATCGAATTAAGGGGCCATTAAAAAAACAAAACGCAAAATTTGCTCAAAATTGGACTCCCCTCTACCCCCTGTCCGCATTGTGTCCGGTCAATCAGGCCCCCCTCCTCTCCTCCCCCCCCCCCACCTTCGAACGTCCGTAACTTTAAAAAAAATTTCATTCGGAAAATTTTGAATGTGTATAAATTTGTATTCGGAAATTTTAACGTAAACTTTGAATTCTGAAAAGCTGGAGAATTTTGCCAATTTTTCCTCAGAATCTGTTGGAAATTTTGCAAAATTCCCCTTGGAAACTGTTGACGATTTTACAAATCTGTACTCGAAAACAGTTGAAAATGTTGAAGATTTGTCCTTTGGAAAACGGGAAAATGTTGCAAATTTGTTCTCGGAAAAACTTGATGTTGCAAAATTGGTCCTCAGGAAAACATGGAAAAAATTGTATAAGATGTACCCGGAAAAAATTGAAAATTTTTCGAGTTTATACTCGAGAAAATTGAAAATTTTACAAATCTATATTCGAAAACAGTTGAAAATGTTGAAGATTTGTCCTTTAATATGGAAAACGTGGAAAATGTTGCAAATTTGTCCTCAGGAAAACATGGAAAAAATTGTAAAAGATGTCCCCGGAAAAGGTAGAAAATTTTGCGAGTTTATACTCGAGAAAATTCAAAATTTTGCAAATTTGCACTGGGAAAATTTAAAAGTTAGCAAATGGACCCTGAGCTTTTAAGTTATCTGCCTTTTCCAGGTTATCCAAAACTGGGGGTACCCTAGCTGTTTACTGACTTCTGCAAATTAAAACCTACCTATGCGACATTGCGCTTAATTTCCCTGTTTCTTTGTGAACCTATTTTACTTGGCATTTTTTTTTCTTTTTTCAAGTGGGCGTCCGAGTTGGTCATACCCCCCTCCCATCTCCTGTCCACATTGTGTCTGTGACTCAAACTATCCCGCCTCCCCCATGCATGAGGACGTCCTTTTTGAATGGCCCCTAAGTCTGCCAGAATCCAAAAGCAGTCTGCCAGAATAAGAAACTTGGTTTTCTTCGATGAACGTTTGCATCTTAGCATTGTTTAGCGACACTGCAATTGGGCTTTGAAGGTTTCGATCATCGCAGAAGAAGTTCCTGTATATTTTACTGACATCTCAAGTGTGGCCAGCAATCTCCAAATACATGTTCTCGTATGCGCGATACCTGGCGAGATGCGGAGACAAATCCTCCTAAGTTTTTTTTTTTTCCATCCATTTTTTATCGCTGCAAATACTTTCAGCAGCACGCAGCACAGTCTTGACTCTGGTGTATTTTACGAGCACTGCAGACAATGGACGTGTGCCAAGGCAGCAGCGAGCAACACGACATTTACATCGTCGAAATGCGATATTATTGTTGTCACATCTCGCACGCATGCTTATATTTATCCATGGCATCCATAATATCCGTGGAGCCGAGGCTCGGTGCTACAAACGCCATTATTCTCTTATGGAGTTATAGGAAACAGGATGAGAGACCAATAGGCCACCAGGGAGATGCGCGCGGACAAAATTTATTTGTTGTGGAAAATCGTAAAGCCGTATATTTAGATGGAGTTTTATGGCCCAGGCAAAACCTCAAGATGACACCTTTCACATCTGTATTTGAGATTTACAGCAGAAACGAGGCTCACTTTCCATCATCCAGAGCGCCAACTCCGCATAGGCCAATAAATAGAAAGAAAAAAAAAATCCAGGCGTACATGGAACGTCCTCCTCTATATGAACCGGAAATGGTTGGTACGACTTGGAGCAGCACTAAATATGCGTGCGGGGGATTTTCGAGAATATCAGCATTAAACATTAACCCCCGCTCGATTGCAACGCCGCATAAATCTCTCAGAAATTTCCAGGTAGTAATAAAGTATGTCCCTGCAAGCAAGAAAAGTGCGGAGGATTTCAGGGAGCTTAGTCTAGACCTGCATTCCATGTCCCTTAAGGTGCCGAATTAAATTAACGTTTCGCCAGCTCTTCTTGTAGCACGCATGGAATGCACCGTGAACATTAGACCAGAAGTTGGGGCATCATTTTTAGAGCGAACTTGAAGATTTCAAACTCGATCAAACTGCGCTGAAGGCACTCGAAATAATAAGCATGCTATATATGTTGTGAATGTCAAATTAAGAAAATGAAAAATTTCAAGTTTTAACTGATGGGTAAAGTCTAGTAAAGACCAACGAAACAAAGCTGGGAAAGTGTTCTGGTCGTGGCGCTTCTACCAAGGGATCCAAATGGGTGGTGCTGTTGTCTGTCAGTAGACATGCTTGGAATAGGATTTTTATGTGGCATAATCAGTTTTGTTCTATTCTAAAAAAATATAATTTGTAATGGGTATAGTGATAGCTTTTGAAATGAAGTCATTTCTTATAATAACGATAATTTTACTTTGTATTTTCAACAAAAAATTTAGAAACATTGTCTGCATGGTTATACAGTAGTGTTCATAGTCATTCTTCGATGAAATAACTTATTGGTGTAGAAGAAATTTAGCGGAATAGAATGTTCAATCTATATATAAAAAAAAGAGATGTACAGTATTTATGTTTGTATGTGTGTGTGTGGTAGATCGGCTGTGAATTTCTAATGCAAAACGTTTTTGCATGAAGCGCCTTTGCGAAAAATTGCTTAAGTGGTACAGCTAGAGGCGCAGCGGTTGTTCCTGATTGACCAGGCACAATGCGGGTAGAGGAAGTCCCATTTTAGAAAAGATTTGAGGACGTCCTTTTTGAATGGCCCTTACTAGACTGAAGTTCACTGAACCACGCTTTGGTCCTGCCGTTTTTCTGGATATTCTCGTGTTACACAAAATAAGATATCATCTAAAAACATTGACCATAATGACCAATGGATTTAAATTTACCAGAAACTCTGTGTTGCCGCAGTCTATCGAAATGAATTTGAATGGCGGGTAATCGTTGAAGTCGGCTTCACTCGATCCTCAATCGCTTCGTTTGCTTCACTATCGGGAAGTACAACCCGGGTTTTACATTCATTGTATTAAAATGAATGACCAAAATTGTTGACTATAAATACCCTTGGTGCGAAGCTTTTTTTTTTTAAATTGTCAACATCAAAATTGATGACTAAATAACTAGTCTAGCTCGTAGCGAAGCTATTTTTTTCGAATTATCGACAGTTGGGCAGATTTTTAGACAATATTACAAATGTATAACAATTTAGAAAATTTTTAGACAATTTGGGGAAGTTTTGACAACTTTGCTAATGTTCGACAATTTTGTGAAATATTTTTTTACAATGGTGATAATGTTCGAAAATTTTGTGAATTTTTCGACATGTTTACGAACATTTTGACAATTTTGGAAATTTTTCGACAATTATTAAGTTGTTAAAAATTTCGGAGATTTTCGAACAAGTTGCACAATTGTCGAAAATTTGCCAAATACTGTAGTGGAAAATTTGCAACATTTTCGAACGTTAGCAAAATGTCGAGAATTTCAAAAATTGCCGAAAATTGCTTAAATCTTATTTTCCCAGTCCTATGCATTGACACGAAGTTAAAAAGTTATTCGCTGCATATACGACTAATGACTAACGAATATTAGTCTAATCAATCGGAAGTCATGTCTAATGACTGACCATATCAGTCGGTAGTCGACTAACAAATGCCCAAATCCATTATACAAGCACCATTCAAGTAAATTACCATGCAATTAATCTTTGTGTGATAAACTCTTCAATTTTTGAGAGAACTTCATTGATCCTCGAGCAATCAATGAACCGAAGCCGTGTATTACATGTAATATGAATTAGACTTGGATGTGTATGACTGCTTTCAGTCATTGATTAAAATTATGCTGGACATTAATGATACAAAGTTATATGTTAAACTAGCTAGGGAAAAATACAATTACATCTGACTCACCCTGTCAACGATGCTGTGCAATGTATGAGGATAACAAACAGTACAGACATACATGCCACTTACTGTAAGTAGTTCTTAAACATTGATTTTCCTCCATTTCCCATAGATTGCAATTTACAGTAGCGCGAATGTACATCACGTTTCTAACTTTGTACTTAATCAAAATATACTGGGATGCTAGACACAATGGAGAATAATTGCCATGCATATTTCACAGAAATTAACCACCGATGTTGAACTTTACTGCAACAGCCTAAGATAAGAAAATATATGTTTTTCTTTTAGTACTTCATCAATCATTTCATAAACATAAACGCCAAACAACATGGTGCGTTAATGTCATGTCGAACCATAAAACATGAGGTGATAAACCCACCCATAGAGAAGTTCTGTGTTCTACACAGGGTATTAGTCATTTCCCATTACCATAAGATCCGTGTCACACGTGCCTATATTTGCATACATAGTCAAAGTGCAGAATGTGGACAACATTCTAGAATAAAAAGGCAAAAAAGTTGCAGCAATTGGCAACTATACACAACGAATTTCGTTAAATAGCCTTCGCCTCCATTCCTGCATAACTAAATTTATTAACTGGCACTGCAGTTCAAAATACGCCCATGTGTAGCAATCTTGCATATTTGAAATTAAGATTAAATTCGACTCGAAAATCAAAATGCTCCATAAAATAAATGTAGATAAAATTCGTTCGAATACAAAGAATTGTCTTAAATTGTGTTGCAAATGAAATGGGATTTGAATTTGATCATCTACGTCCACACTGGAGGAAACAAAGGAACATTTTGTTCTTAATTATTGCAAGCTGTTTGTATGCAGTAAGTTTGTTTCCAGAATCAATTAGCAACAGAAAGATCCTCCATATTTCCTACAGGGTGAACGTCCATTAATTATGTTTCTGGAATTAAAGGTATGTAAACAACTACACTGTAGCAACAATTGGCAATAAAAATCCCTCTATGCTTCCTCCAGTTTGGACGTCCATCATGTTTCTGGAAACAAACGTATGTAAACAACTCGCAACAATTACATGTAGCAACAGAAAGTTCCTTCTAAACTCCAGTGCGAACGTCAATCATGCTTCTGGAAACAACTTATGTAAACATCTGGCCACAATTAGAAATGGAAAGTTCCTCTATGTTTCCTCCTGTGTGGATATCCATCATGTTTCTGGAAACAAACTTATGTAAACAACTGGCAACAATTAGCAACAACAGTTCTTCTATGTTTAATTCCTCCAGTGCAGACATCCATAATGTTTCTGGAAACGTCAACTTTTGTGAACAACTAGCAGCAATTAGCAATCAAATGTTCCTCTACGTTTCTTCAAGCGTGGACTTAGTCTTAAGTCTCAATATATGCAGACCTTAACCCAAAATTTGACACTGAGATCTGCCAAAGTCCACGGCATTTCTGTGGACTAAAGCACGCAGTTCCAGTCATTTTCATTTAATTGTACAGTGCAAAATTATTTCCGAGCTCTGGGCAATTAATCGAGCAAAGCTAAACATGCTGGGTAATTGTTTGAAAATATAAATTAGCAGAAGCTAAGTCAATCATTTAAATGCAAAAGTCGTTGGCAAGCTTACAAAGTGTTGCAATCCAGATTAATAGCGCTCGTTCAAATGAATATTTATTTCGTGTAATCACGAATAATGCGCAATTTAGATGTTGTTGCTGTTGAGCCGGTTGCCGAGAAAGGCAATAAAAGCTCATAAATTAGAAGCATGCTGCATATACATTTTCATCGCATTTTCCGAACACGTTCCAGGTTTTGAGTTTGGCATAAATTCAGCCGAATTTTCAGCACCAGAGGTACAAGTGACCACCTCGTACCTCCTTTTTTTTCCAGAAACGAAAATTTATTTATTACCTCGCAAGATAAATGGGCGGAATCGGACTTGAAGTTTTGACAGTTTGGAGAATGAATTTGTACCTTAAATTATAACCCGCCTCCCTTATTCGCTGAAATTTGGGCAAAAAAAAACCAAGAAAAATGCACGTAAATAATAAATCCACAGATAAATAATTAGACAGTAAATGCGGAGCTGATCGCTCGTGTAATTCATATGCACGGTTTTATCGTACTTGCTCGAGCTGTTTTGTTTTGCTGGCTTCTCTTTTTTAACTAATGACTATAAGGGGAAAAACACTCCAATAGATCAAGTTTAGGAATAGTTTTTTTTTCTTCTTACTTTTTTAAATGCGAAACCTCATTACTGGAAATGCTCCTTTTACAACCTTGGTGGTCGTTGTTATATTAAGATTGAATATTTTCCGAGCAGCTTTCCAGAAAGAGAAATTTCCCCTTGTCCGTATTTGTACATGTAGTTTTGAGGTAGGGTACTGCGCATGCGCCGCTGGGCGGAACTTGATCTACAATTACATTTACGTTTACATCTACGTGCATTTACGTCGTATCCTGCGTGCCGCTAATGAGATATACAGAATTCGGATTTTGTTCATGGGTGTTTCACCTTTCAAAAAAGAATCATCTTGCAACACAGATGGCGCTAGTACGCCGCATTCGTTTCATTATTCAGTAAGCATGCAGCATTCGTTTCTTTATCAATTTATTCATTAAGAATACATGTTGCCTTTTTAAAATATCGATTGTCAAATTAAGTCTTTCATCCCAATCAAAATGATGTCAAGGTGTCTTTCAATGATTCAATGGTTCTTTCATTGAAAATGTGCCACTGTTCCAAAATGTCATTCAATTATTATGAATCCCGTGGCAAATAGAGGTCGGTGACAAGGTCAATACACAATGTTTGGACGTCTTGGCCAGAAACACGCAAACTGGGAGGATATTAACTTTTTAATATACAGTGTACATGTAGGCTACAGTGGAACCTCATTAAGAAGAAATTGCTCTATACAAATTTCTAAGTGTAATTCCTGATTTCCAGTCTCCGTCTATATATATAGGGTATGGACGAATAACGTTCGGATATTACACATATTCGGATAAAACGAATGAATTTCCGAGTTTCCAAGCATTCCCGACAACATGAAAAAAGGCACGCTATAACGGGGAATTCTCTGATAAAAGGTTGAATCACCTTAATTCCCATTCATATTTCTATCCTGAGGAACTTCTTTCTGGAAGCAAACTGACATCATTGGTCATACAATCTCTTTCTGATGGTTAGCCAATTAGGAAAAACATCGAAATTTGAAGTAGTGTCAATTCAGTTTACCCACATTTCCTTTTTACAATGCTGTCATATACCCCAGGAATACACGAGATATGCTCAGGAATGTGTTTGGAAATTATTCCCAATTCACCTGATGGATTGAGTAGCATTTTATTGCTGTGATGTACAATGTAATATTGATTGCAAAAAACAATTAAAAGTACAATGTATGTACGCTATTTTGATATCACACTGGCTCGATAGAGCATATACTGTGTATATATAAATACTGTAAACTGTTTTTCAAGAATATCCCCAATTCACTTGATGCAATGAGTGGCAATTTACTGCTGTGATGCACACTGTAATATTAATAGCAAAAAATAATTAAAGTACAATGTACATGTACGAAATTTGACATCGATCACACCTGCTCGATAGTGCATATTGTAAACTGTTTGTCAAGAATATCCCCAAATCACCTGATGGACTAAGTGGCAATTTATTGCTGTGATGCACACTGTAATATTAATAGCAAAAAACAATTAAAATACAATGTACATGTACGCTACTTTGACATCGATCACACCTGCTCGATAGTGCATACTATAAACTGTTTGTCAAGAATATCCCCAAATCACCTGATGGACTAAGTGGCAATTTATTGTTGTGATGTACAATGTAATCTCGTGTATGCGATAGTAGCGTACATGTACATTAATTTTTGCACAATTCATATTACATTGTACATTACAGCAATATATTGCCACACATTCCATCAGGTGAATTGGAGATATGCTTGAAAAACAGTTTACAGTATGCGCTATCGAGCAGGTGTACACCATTAACAAAACCACAAGAATGTGAATTTTGGCCCATGGAAATGGCAGAAACGCCCATGGTTGAGGTCATGGGTAAGCCCCGTGTTGGCGAATGTACTCTATAGTAAAATGGACTAAAATGGTTCCCCGCCCGACCATACGGTGTGTTTTCGGTGGAAAAATGCACGCTTACAGGTAGGTATATCCTTCTATGGCCTCCCTTTTTATCAGCAAATCCAAACAGAATGATCATGCATCTCTCTCTTCATAGATGTCGGCTGTCCAACATGTAGGAACTCCCACGGTTCCCTCTGAGGGGTCCTCCTTCCACCACAACCTCTATAAATCAACTCTTTTGTGGCCTAATCTTCCATCAGCCAGCGGCGCCATGTGATATCTTGCCTCACCCAGGCAGGTTAATACACAGGGAACAACACTACGGCGATATCTTGACAATTATCTATGTCATGAATAGTAAATGGAAGATTGAAAATTCCTGATAACATATCCATGCATGCATGTCTTTTAAAACGAATTCGGCAATACAAGGATCATTCATGCATGTTCAAAGAAATTACATTTTACCTCAGCTTGGATTTCATCCAATTTAAAAGTACCAGTGAAAGTGTATGGGTGGTTATTCGTTTTGAGAAAAAAAAATCTGCCTAGGAAGTAGAAACATTCGTGATATGACCAAAGCCTATCAGATGACCCGCATATAGAAAACAAAATTGCGTTTAAGGGATTTACGAAAATTGCGATGGTTTCTTTTTTCTGCACGTGAAGACTTTGAGCAAAGGCCATGGCATACATTTGCATGACCTGCTTGTCTTCCCCACAACTCGTGATTTCAATTTGGGTATGAATAATTTTGAAAAGAATTAAGTCATTCAGCAATGTTCTTACAGTTCGTTATAGTAGTAATCGACTGAAGAGTTCAGAGTAGTCGAGTTGGAATCAAGCTAGGTGAAAAAATTGTTTGAACTACTAGTAGATCAAATCATGCAGAACGTCTTGCAAATTATCATTTTGTAACTTGCATTTTGCCAGGGTTCTCGTGCAACTTGACACTGAAATTTCTTGTACAAAGGTGTCAAAGGGTGTTCACAACTTCACATTACAGAATTTACTGAACACATATGAAGTATATATAGTGAAACCTCATTAAGAAAAACTCGCTTTTTACGAATTTAAATATTAACTTCTTCCTTTAAGACGAATTCCGAATTCGGTTATTACAAATTTGCGGCTACAACTAATTAATTTTCGAGCTCCCAATCATTCGCTCTATATTACATGCACGTTAGAACGAACTTTAGACATTTTAAGATGGTAACTTATAACCGGGAATTTAAAGTATATACATATATGCAATTTAAACTGTATGTAGATGCATTTCAAACTGTATTTAGATACATTTCAAACCGCATTTATATGAATTCCAAAGTGTATTTAGATGCATATCAAAGTGCATTTATATGCACTTCAAACTGCATTTAGATGCACTTCAAGATGCAGTTCAAAGTGCATTTAGATGAATTCTAAAATGCATTTAGATGCAAACCAAACTGCATTTAGATGCATACCAAACTGCTTACACATGCATTTCAAAGTGCATTTATATGAATTCCAAAGAGCATTTAGATGCGTTTGAAAATAACCTAAAAAAACATTGTATATACCAACTTTTCATAAACACATCTTCAAATACGCGTACATTTTGGAAGCTCATCAAACAAATCACTCGACACACATTTTGAAATAAGCGTATACATTTAATAAGACATTTTGACTCCGTACCTTCAGATACATATCAAAACACCATGCACTTCTGAAAGTAGATTGACGCAGAAGAGTATGCAGAAGACAAGGGGCCTTGATTATGTTTTTTGTTTTTTTCAGAAACTCTCAGCCACTTATTCGTGAGGAAGCTGTGACATTTATTTCGATGATGTCGACGCCGCCTATCGGAGGCGACCTCTTGAGCTATCACAAAGATAATAAGAAAAAAAAAAGCCGCTTGCAAAGCCGCTTACACAACAGCATGTTGCACTCATTAATGCAGCTGCTCCAGGGCTCTTGAGCAAGCTTCTTTCTATATCTATGTTAATCTGGTCATCAGTGTTTTTCCTTCTTTTATTTCCTCGTCATTAGTGCGCATTGTATTTCCCCAACTCGAACATAAATGGCCACAATGTTTGCCAGCCGGGCCAAACAATGGCACTGGAGAGCGGCATCACTGCTTTTGTGTTGTGTCGTCCATCCGACAGCTGCCACTCACTCGCACAAAAACAACTAATCGCACTTCTGACAGGTTTACCTGCATGGCGTCACTTAAATAGACGGGGAAGGTAACGAACCCGCCTTTTTGCATACGTGCATCTTAACAACCCGATGCAGGCCACATAAAAGAAGCTTCAGAAAGAGCCACTTCCGAGAGCGCTTTGATGGACATGGAGGAAGGTTTTATGTCAGGAGAGAAGACAAAGCCGCTTTTAAGCGCCGTGCATGCAAAAGCAGTCATCTGCATAATATTAAACACGTAAGTTTCGACCCAAATCAAAAACCGGGCATCCGACCGGCAGCAGCTTAGCTTATATCGATACCCGGCGCAGAAACCCTCATCTTGACAAATGCATTGCAATTGCAAATGACATCTCAGAAAGGGATGTTCCATTGCCGCTGATCGTTTGCACGCATCAGGATCTCTGACATCATAGGGTAAGATTACATTGAATGCTTATTGCAGGCGCTTACCACTCTGCGTACAACTATAAGGTGAGGCAGAAATCTGTTTTCGGATAAAACAACAAACAAAATGCTATGTAATTGATGGATTGAACGTGATGAGATGGAATCGAATTGTAATAATAGTGGTACCCTGAACATATCTGTAAGGACACGCAGAATTCTTATTGCAGGCGCAACAAGACTACAGACTTATGCCTCACCTTGTAGTTGTACGCAGAATGGTAAGCGCTTGCAATAAGCATTCGATGTATTCCTTCCCATATACCCATAGCAAGTCCGGGTAGTACAGAGAAAATTAATGAAAAAAAACTTTCAGATTTAAAAACATATCTTACAAACAACGTCTGCTGGCATTAAAATCAGAAATCCTTGAAGTCCAATTCAAAATTGATCTGCGATGCTGTATAAGTTCTGCCATGACTTGATTTTTTTTTCAGGATAATTATTGTTGCATGCATGAAAAAGACAAATACTAACCGACTAAGGCACCACGATAAGCAATTACTTTGGGACACTTCAACTAAGAGCTGTCGGCACTTCTTGTTTGGATCTAGATTCGGCAGAATTTGGAACTCGCTCCCCACTAAGGTGGCCATGGTCTAAACTTTACCAGAGTTTAACACTCTTTTGATGGGAAGTGAATTTAATTGATTTTCCTAATTTCCTACTCTTAACATTCTGAGGTCTCAAACGTGACATAAGCACTGACATTACTGTAATGTCTTTGATTTGTATTGAATTTTGATGTAATCTTCGTATCATTGGGAGGATGCATGTGAGTGATGACCTGTGAGTCATCCCTTTTATGCCTATTCACATTCAGGAATAAATCTCAAATTAATAAAATAAGAGGCGATGGCAGCGCCCCAACTTGGTATCCACGATATGCACTGTCGAAAATCGATTCCAATAACTCGTGGACGACACCGGATGCAGATAGAGGTAAACCCCGATAAACAGGATCAACAAGACACGGTTTATGGACTACTAAGTGACGTCTTCTTTATGGGGGACAACAAATAGCAAGCTGATGTAAAGTGGTCATAAACTGTTAGTAAACTATATCCTCGTAAGATGTGTATCTGCAACCATTTACCATATACTGTTTGCAAACTGACTATGGTTGAAATAAATATCAGTTCTTTCAGGAGTTTCCTGATATAGGCTAACGTATATTTTCTTTCATTTTGTCTAAAGTTCATTTTAAAGTATCATAGCGCGAGTGCTTGGCAACGCGATGATGTCATTCATAAAAGTGCTGGTGATTACTGACGTCACCATGGTAAATAATAATGTCATTGAGGAAAATGGTGTCATCATTACCTTTCTTTTCATATTGTCTGAAATTCTTTTGATGAACTCTTCAAATTCATTCTTTGTAACCGAAAATTCTGATCATGATGGCATTTGAAAAAAAAGTTTCATTAAAATTCTGATGATGATGACTATTTGAAAAATTCTGATAATGGTATCATAAATTAAAACTATGATTGATACGTCATTCATTTAAATTCTGATGATATTTGACAATATCTGATGATGGTATCCTTCATCAAAATTCTGCTGGTGATGACGTTTGAAAAATTCTGATAATGGTATCTTAAATTAAAAATTCTGATGATAATGGCATTAAAAATCATGATGTAATCATCAGAATATTAATTAATGACGCCATCGTGTACCTTTCTTTTCATATTGTCTAAAGCTTTTTTGAGAAACTCGAAAATTCATTCGTTTTAACCGAAAATTTGTAATATCCCAAATCGGAATTCGACTTAAACGAAAAAATCAATAATATTCGGAGCGGGGATTGGAAATGAGTTCGCAATAATCAGAAAATCGTATAAAGCGAGTTCTTTTTAAAGAGGTTCCACTGTATACATGTACCCCGAATTGCACACCACGTATGTTTTCATAAGATAAAAAGCAACCAAAAAAAAATAAGTTGTGCAATCTTGAACAGCTGCATTTTGAGTACCTTCAAAATAAAATAAGTTGTCATCCACTCGTATCAACAATTCATCGATCTTTAGCATGAAGCAGCAAAAGATAAGCAATTTAAGATCCGGATAATTGCCTCAATGAAACCTATAGGACCGGTTTTGCAGTTCTAATGAAATCCTAAATTCTCTTTGCCCAGACAAATAATTTGAGTATGATTTTCCGGGTAATTTTGAATTTTTTTTTTTGTTGTTGTTGTTGAAGTTTTGCCTAATTGAGCACTCGATCAACGCAGAAGTACCCAGAAAAAGTGATAAACAAAAATAAGAAATGGTAGGAGACGTCAAAGCTGTTAAAATATAACGATAAGAGTCAAGTATTTTGTTCACTTTTAATGCCACTCATTCAATTTGCTTTTCTTTTTGGCCAAGTTTCCGCCCGACGTGACAATAAAAATTACTTAAGTTTCAACAATTATGATTTCAGGATTATAAATAAGAAGATGTTCACCTTGGAAACAGACAGCCCAATGTCGTTTTGGTTAACAGCGGACTTAAGCATACCATTAACGTTGTTTTATGAATGCATTATTTCGAAGGAAGTGCACTTTAAACGTGTTTCTTTTTTCTGTTCTCATATAGGCCAACGCGTTTCAAAAACATGGCCAAATCCGTTTTAATCCTCGGATGATTCAAAATAACGCTTCCAATTTGTAGACTCAGAAGAGCAACATGGGAAGATTTGGAAAACATACACATTAGGGGCCATTCAAAAAGGACGTCCGTAAAATTTTCCCAAAATTGGACTCCCCCTAATCCCTGTATGCATTGTGTCCGGTCAGTCAGGACCCCAACTCCAATCCACCTCCCCCATTCAGGCGTCCGAAACTATATAAACAAATTGTTTTCGGAAAATTTTAAAAGTTTTGCAAATTTGAACTCGGAAAACGTATACATTTTGTTCTCTGAAAAGGTTGAGAATTTTGCAAATTTCTCCTCGGAAACTGTTGAAAATTTTATAAATCTGCACTCGAAAACAGCTGAAAATGTTGCAAATTTGTCCACGGGGAAAATGTGGAAAAATTTGTAAAGATGTCCTCGGAAAAAATGTAACATTTTGCAAGTTTATGCACGAGAAAAATGCAAATTTTGAAAATTTGTTCTGGGAAATTTTGAAAGTTTGCAATTGAACCCTGAGCTTTAAGTTCTCTGACTTTTCCAGGTTTTCCAGAACTGGGGGTACTCTGTTTACTGACTTCTGCAATTCGTAACACACCCATGCGATATTGCGCTCACTTTCCCTTTTACTTTGCGTACTGATTTATTTGATGTTTTTTTTTCAAGTGGACGTCTGTGACTCAACCTATCCCCCCTACCCCCAGCTTAAAATTTGTAATATCCAAATTCGGAATTCGTTTTAATCGAAGAAGTTAAAATTATTCGTCCATACCTTAGGAAATTCTGATGATGATTAAGAATCTGATTTTGATAACATTTGAAAAATTCTGATGAAATTCATTGATGATGATTTCATTGATGCTGAAATTTGAAAAATTCTAACAACGTAATCATCCGAATTTTAAGTAATGACGTCATCATTACATTTCTTTTCGTATTTTCTAAAGTTCTTTTCGGAAACTCCGGACTTAAGCATACGTCTAAACGTTGTTTTATGAATGCATTATTTCGACGGAAGTGCACTTTGAACGCTTTTTTTCTCTATTCTCATATACGCGTTTCAAAAACATGGCCAAATCCGTTTTAATCCTCTGATGATTCGAAAGAACGCTTCCAATTTGTAGACTCAGGAGTGCAACATGCGAAGATTTGGCAAACATTCACATTAGATTACAAGTTATATTTGCCGTAGGAAAGCCGA
Organism: Megaphyllum sjaelandicum; assembly: GCA_034698745.1. NCBI lineage: Eukaryota > Metazoa > Arthropoda > Diplopoda > Julida > Julidae > Megaphyllum > Megaphyllum sjaelandicum. The sequence goes on along the minus strand of JAQGBX010001538.1, from coordinate 5,786 downwards.
TAAAAAGCAGCCTTGAAGTGTTTATTTTTCTACGTTTTTTAAACGCAGAATATGCAGAGCTAACAAGCTGCGAAATAAAGCCTCATCTATGCACCAGATTAATTTATGGCATCCTTTTGTTATTTAAGCAGAAATAACAACAGCAATTTATGACTGCTCTAGACGCCAGGGAAAACTGGGCTGTAATATCTGGGGTTTTTTTTTTCGGAAAATATGAAAGTAATATCTAAAATGCGTGTACGCTTCACTGAGAAAACCATTCCATCAATCTTAACTCTTTTTAAAGAGGAAACGTTGCAACTGTTCAGTTTGCAAACTTATACAGCGAAGTGCTCAAACTTTGTTTTTATTTAACAGAAGTTGAAAATGAAATTTCTGAAGAGTTTGAGAATTTTTTCAAATTTTGTCTCGGAAACTGCTGAAAATTCTGCAAAGTTCTCCTCGGAATTTGTTGAAAATTTAACAAACTTTTTTGCCTTGGAAACTGTTGAAAATTTTAAACATCTGTACTTGAAAACAGTTGAAAATGTTGCAAATTTGTGCTGGTATAGGTTGGAAATCCTGCAAATTTATGTTACGAAAAGTTTGAAAATTTCGCAAATTTTTCCTCGAAAATTGGTGAAAATGTTGCAAATTTATCCTCGGAAATTACTGAAAATTGTGCAAATTTGTACTGGAAAATTTTTAAAAATATTGCAAATGGGCCCTGAGCTAACCACGTGCCAACATTAATTTTGGGTTATGACAACATTAATACGTTGAATTTCCCTGACTTTTTCAAAATAAGGTATTCTTCCCTGACTTGTCCAAACATCTTCAAGGTCCATGACTCTTCCAGGTTTTCCCGGTCTGGGATAACCCTGTTTAAAAAAAAACCTGTCTCACTTAGATTAATTATGCAAATTCTAGCTAGCATTGTCCCTCACAACCATTATGTTGGTCCAACATGCAAAACGTGTTACAGCAAAATGTGGTCAATTTTTGAGAAACAATTCGGAAACAGGAAGAGAAATCCAACAAGAAACTTGCACCCAAAGCTGGTCAATGTAAATAATGGAGGCAACAAAGACAGATCTCATTCGGGAAATTAGTCATTCTAAGAAATTCTAGAATTTTTCAGCATTAAGTATATGTCAAAAGCAAATTTACGAATGACAAATAGGGCGATTCAATTGTTTCGCGAACTAAAAAAAGTCGGAAATTGGAAATGAACAATTGATTTACAACTAAAAAAAACTCAGCTAGATGAAACAGTTCAAATAAACAGTCTCGAGTTGATCAATCCATCAATTTCATCAGTGGAATGAGTTTAAAAAACAGGAAAATTCCTCATAAAAGGTTTCATTTCGGGTGTCCCTTTTACACATGACTGGGTATATCAACATTGAATTGCAATTTAAAAAATAAAAATATGTGCAGTAGTTTGTTTCATATTTTTTTTAAATAAAAAATAAAAAAAACCGCAGATTTACACATGATCTCTGTTGACGTTGTAAATGGAAGACGAAAAAAAACCAGAAATCTGTTCCATTTAAAAAGAGTAATAAACTTAGGGTAATGCATTTTTAAGAAGAAGTAGTTATCTATCCTTTGTCTCTCAAGTAAATAAACTACCTATGTTTAGAGTAAACATAAGTTTACTGCAGTTGTAAATGAAATACAAATAATATTTATTAAGTATTGAATAAATAAGATTGAATGAAGATGTATCAATATATGAATATTGATGGTTTGAAGGTTATTTGACATACATGTATACAACATTGAAAAGAAATGCATATGAAATTATGAATATATCGAAGATGTATCAATATATGAATATTGATGGTTTGAAGGTTATTTGACATACATGTATACCACATTGAAAAGAAATGCATATGAAATTATGAATATATCGAAATGCAGCGAGGAAAATGCATGCTGAAATGCATTTATGAGAATACATATTGAAATGCATTTATGAGAATGCATTTTGATAATACATGTATATTTTCATAACGCAAAATGTATTTTTTAACTCACTGCAGTGTTCCAATTTGTACATATTTCAGAATGTCTTTTTTAAATGCATTGTCGAGAATACATTTTTAAATGCATTGACTTAAATACATTTTGAAAACGCATTTTGATAACGCAAAATGTATTTTTAAATGCATTACAGTGTTCCAATTCATACATGCAGTACAATCGAACTCGGATAAGTGAAACTCGCTTACATGAAAGCGCCTGATAATTGAAACAATTAAATGATCAAACGCTGAATTTTTGCCCAATGTTTTGTGTTTTAAATGAAACCGGATAAGTGAAAACCGTTTCAATTTAGTAAGTTCCTACTCTATACGAACGTTTTTTGGGGTCCCTACAGGTTCATAAAATCAGGAGTCGATTGAATTAGTACATTTTATCTAAGAAAACTTCTGTTGTAGAGGAAGAAATTATGGCAGCACAAAAAAGGAAGCTCACTGCTTTTAACATAAACTGAGATAATAATAAATTCTATAGCAGTAACTTCTTGATATGATCCTGATGTTGAGAAACATTTTCAAGTTGTCTAAATACAATAAATCTAACAAGTATTTAACAATAAATACTTGTCTAAGAGGCTAAGACATTAAGCTACACCTTGCGTGATTGCTTTAAGTATAAACTGAGGCAAACAATCGCTTCTATTCTATTCGACTGTGGTGCCTATATGTATTTCAGAATTCCTTTTTTGATGTGCATTTCCTTTCAATATTTGATCTACATTATACACTGTAATTTTTGAAAAAAACTGATAGAATGATATTTTTTTTAAATGTCTAAACAACACACAAACTATGCATAATTTTGCTATCGTCATAGCTGAAGATGCGAACATGACACAACCTGCGGTTAAAATAACTACATTTGTTTTGCTAAGGATTTGAGCAAAACTTCATAAAAAAAACTGCTCCAAGAACAAGCTATCTCATCACGCGGACCAGTTAAAAAGTCCACGAAACAACAACAAACTCGCAGAGCCAAAAGTTGCTAAAAACTTGCCAAAATGGATGATGCAAAATGGCAGCGTAATATCTCTGGGCATAAACACTCAAGTCTATATATTCCGCAGCTTTCATAACTGACAGCTGTTGTCAATTTATCTTTGCCAATTTGAAATCGTCAAAGGCGCTAAAAGAGAAAATGAGCCTGGAAAGCTAGCCAAAAGTTTACTAACAAATAGATTCATAATTGGCAGCCCGCTGACCTCATTTGTCACCATTAGAAGCTTTCCACAATGAGTCAATTTGGCTTCCAATAGCAACCTAATTATTCAAATTTTCACCATAAATCAAACGTGACGTGCAGTTCCAACAATTTAAAGAGCCGAGCAACGTATGGTGCTGTAAATCATTTTTATGTAACAGCCATGCTATAGGCTCGTGTTCTTCGAGGGGCCAAAACTCAAGAATTTTTACCTAACAACTTACGTAGGAGAGTGCATGGAAAGCAGCCCCTAAAAATAAAAAAATCTTACTTGGAAAATATTTTCCCCCAGTGTAGATTTGTGGCATCTGCGATTTTCCTCTCGGGCTTCAAAATTCATTTAAAAATTTTGAAAAAGAAATTTTAAGTATTTAACATGGAGAAAATTCGATATGGTTTCATTTTTAACTAAACGTCATCTTCTGGAGAATGGAACTAGAGGGCGTTGTTAAGTGTTTTTAGTTTTCTATTTCTGGCTTACGACTGTATCAAAAAAAAGCGAAATTTTCTCTATACTTAGCACAAATGACGTGCTAGATGTTATACTAGTGGAACTCAAGTGTGCATTTTCCACGTGGTAGGGGAGATGTGGATCAAGTTTTCCTCAGTTGTCCACAGGGTTGTATACATATCGTACAAATATACATGTTATATGTTAATTACGTATAATACACAATATAATGTATGTTAAAATACATTAAATGTATAATACACGCATCGCAGCCTGAATGAATTTTTCATATTCTTACATGTAGCGTACGTGTGTGTTACTTACCATCTACCAAGTAATGTAGGCCTACATGTACAATTGCTGCATTTAAAAACAAGCATGCCACATGCATATAGAAACATATGCTTGCAATATGTAAAAACCCTGTTTATTACATGTTTAATATACTTATGCTTACATGTAAAATGCATGTGTTTTACATACCATATAAAACATGCATATATACAGTATTTATTAGAGAGAAAGAAATGCTACGTGCGCATACGCCGCCAGACGGAACTTTATCTACCGGTACATTTACGTTTACGTTTTCCATCCACGTGAAGCTAGCTGCATTTCCTGAGTCCGGCTAATAAGCGAAATGAGCTCTCTGTAAAGTAAAAAGGGTACATCTTCGCATGCAATAATTTCGGATAAATGACAGTATTCTTACAATGTACATTATAATTAGGCTACCACGCATTAAAACCAGCTTGAAAAATGAAAAACATTTGAGTTGTGTCACTTTTGAATCGGGGTTGCTGCATGATGGGCGACTGCTTTCCGATATTCCGAACACGAAGATTCCTGGCCTCCATCTGATTAAAATTCTAGCGGTAAATGAAGCGATTAATATCAACCTTCATCGTAACGTTCCACCTGACGTGTTGCTTTGTTTATGCGCACTTGGGCCGAATAATTGTACTCATGAACAACGAAATAATTGGGCAGTCGCACTCATAAATTCGTTTGAAAGGGCGTCACCTGGCTTCTCCCATTTCTTTGACAGTTTCGCAGTTAAAATATGAGAAGCATGTTCCCCGTTGACGGGTGTTGTTTAAAATAATTGTCTCGGACATAAATCGACAGCCTTAAAAGTTAATCTGTGTAGTACATGCAAAATTAATCTCCGTCCACCAAGATTGCAACAATCTTTGGCCAGAGATAAGAAAGGGTGGTCCGGGCGTGCTCCGCATAAAACTTGGCCATAATTATACCGTCGACGGATTGACCCAAATTCCGTGAGAAAATGCATTTTAATAATTGAAATATTAGCATACAAATTGGCCTCCTTAGATCATGAAAAAAAAGAAAAGCGGTCTGCTTTCGGGAAACGCGCCGCGCCGTAAATCAACGCCGAAATGCTAAGAGCTTCTAATAAATAGCAGCCGATATTACGAAACTTGAAGTTTAATTCGCTGAAAAATGGTTGCCCCGGTAATTTATCGTCGCATTCATTGCGGGTCAGAACAAAACCTCAGCTACGTTGAACGATTTGCCAACACGAATTCCTTGGTGGCGATAATTGGCGGTCGCCCTGCAGCGCCCCATGCGGGGAAAACATGCAATAACGCGTTGTGGGCACAACTGCGCAAATGTTCGGTCACGTGTTTTACCACTTATTAATGCACGCATGCATGAATCGAGTTTTATGCGTATGATTAAAGGAACTTGCCGCTCCTATACACGCATGGAGAAAATACTAATGTCAAATTAAAAGACATCTGATATTCTGCAAGTTTTTCAACTTATGCTACGTTACCATTACTGTAGGATTTTAATGCATGACGTCATCAGGATTTTAATCCATAACGTCATCAAGATTGAATCCATGACGGATCTCTTCCACTTAAGCCCCGCCACTAATGCTAAATGTTCCTGCGCAAAAAGTTAAGCCCCGCCACCTTTGCCAGCTCCAAGTTAAGTTAGAACAGATTTGGTCAGGTTAGGTTAGATTATGTCAGCGGGGGTGTGGGGTATTACAAATACAAAGGTAATACAAATATGTGATTAACTTATTTCGATTGAAAATAGCATAATAATTACTAAAGTGGAAGCATGGCGGGTG
>JAQGBX010001537.1:0-24356 GCA_034698745.1 Megaphyllum sjaelandicum | reverse complement strand
TTGCATTTAAAAAATTTATTTTGATGAAACCGCGGCAGTGTCTTTGGATAATTTATCAGATTAAATCGAAAAAAAAAATGTGATGGAATCCACTGGAAAAATGGAATTTAATTATGTGATGTTGAAATTTAAAAAAATCTGGCAATCAATAAACCTTCTATAAACCTTCTATAAACCTTCTATGTTCCATTTGCTTCTTTGTTCATGATTCCTTCAGGCGTCAGTAACACATACCTTCCTAAGTGCAGTTATGCGCGTAGTGTACTTATCCTTGATTATTTAAATACCCTTTATTATTTTAATTGTAATATCTGAAGATTGTTATTTAATTAATTTACGAATGGTATTTATACATCCCCATTTTAACTTTCAATCTTAACGTCCTGATGTTTGCGAAAGTTTTGTTTCAAGACATGATTGCAATATGCCTCGTGATCATTAAACACTGCATCATTTTTATAACTTGTCAACTACATATTTATGTCACTGATTTGTTTAATCAGAATAAAGATGCTAAACTTAATAAAAACCCAAAACTATGCTGGGTATGATGTCACTTTTAATGATGGTTCTTGATACAATTAACACTTATCATATGAAAATGTTATTTTCATTCATCCGGGAGCTTTCAATACACTTTTCATTAAAGTTCCTAACATTGTTATATATCTCTCCTTTAATCTTTAAAAATAAAGTAAATTTGAATTAAGATTCTCAATAATTAGCATAAATAAAAATACATAACGAGCTGTACAATTTATTGCAGGCTGTAATAACAAGAGTTTGTATTCAAATTATAAATTATACATAGACAGTATTTCTAATTTGCATATTTCTTATGAAAGATAAATTAAAAATTAAAAAAAAAAAGCATTTAACATTAGACGAATCTTGGATCAATTAATTTGTAAGTTTATACAGTAATTTTAAATTACAAAATTTTCCTTAACATAAAATCTGGAGAAGCATTAAACGTTTTTAAAATTGCAATGATGTAAAAAGATTTTAAAAGATACACACATTTGACACAAACATACTGTAAGTCTTGTTAAAACACGTCTTTAAAAAGTTGTCATATTGAAGTTTTATAACGAATATTTTGCTAGACATGATGAATTTTTAAAAAAAGTTACAATTTAATAACTGCATGTAAGAAAGTTTCCATTGGCAAATTCGTTACGCAACAGCGAATACTGTGCGCATGCGCAGTTTCCTCCAGACAAGCAATTCCACTTTGCAATTGCAAGCATTGCAAATTATGACACGTAACAAAACTATACCTAATTTTGAATATTGTGTGCATTTTAAAATGAATTGCAGTAAATTAGAAAGTCGAAATTAAGTGGTGGAAAGCAAACAGAACTTCAATAATCAAATTTTTCATTTCCAATCGCCAAGAACTTTTTTTTTATCCCATTTTAGTTACAAGTGTATGAAAATTAGAAAATTATGGATTTTTCTGACTCCTACAAATGAGCTAGAAGGAAAATTATGTCAGTAACATTTCTTAGACCAAAATTATGATAACGTTTTGATCTGTCTTGTGTGATTCTTGATTCTTGTAAGAACAGATATTTTTTCAAAAGCAGTGCTTGTCCTTTCACCACCACTACCATTTTAAGTGAAACGTGCAAGGCAGGAATGAAGCTTGCATCCGTTCTTATCCTGTCATGAGAAGTGTCATTTTATCTTCTATCTCACTCTCAAATTTCTTTATTCAATTTTATGAAAGCTTTGCACTCTTATTTCTTATTCGGATCATATTAGCAGGGAGCATACGCTTCAGGCGTTAAAATCAACGCCAGCAAAGTGTTTTTCACTCAATCTTCCCGAGTGCGTAAATACTTCAAGTAAATTATTGGTAAATCGACCCCAAATAATTCGTTTGATTGGAAACGCCAACGAAATGGGGATCCATTTAAAATACTGCTTCTTGTCCAGTCTGCAAATGCAAAGAGATTCTTGTAAGGGGTGCAAAGTTGGGAGTTAAAAATGATGGAACATGAAAGCCTCGCAAACTAAAAGCATTTTTACACTTGCGAAACGATCGGAAATCTGCCTCACACTTTATTGATTTCCAATAGTCAACCTTGACCTTCCATTTGCGAAATTCAATAAGGCTCCAGTCAACTGCGCTCTGGGACATTAGGCCTGCTGCAGGATGGAATTACAGAAAACCAATCCTGGTTCCATCGGCGAGACTGTTATGGGTAATTTACTCCTGCGTTTTTCAACTGTCTGATAGCAATTCCCATTTGACACGTGGTTGTCAAAGTCGTCAATCATCGGACATTTTTTAAAAAAAAATAAAATAAAAAGGCAACTTGGAGCATTGTTCCAATTTGAAGAACTTGATTTAATAAACTGGCTACTCACCCCATGCACTTGACTGGTTTAAGTTTATTAAAATGGAAAAAGTTACTATGAAGTATATCAGCACTATATAGTTCCCAAAGTTTATTAGTCATTCTCTAAGAATGACTAGATTTTGTGCTTTTTTTCTTGGGTTTTACAAAAGTTTGCGAATTATCCGGAGAAATTGCTTCAGATTGCCTTCCAGAAGAATTGGAGAGTATATAATTTAGAAAAGTAATTTTTAAGTTTAAATTCAGAGTTAAGCTGATAATTGTAGTAAATACGAATCCACTTATACATGTACATGCCGTTTAAGCAAAAAACCTTGTAAACAGGATAGACAAAATACTGAAATAAATGGAATGGTAGTTTTTGGCTTTCAGTTTAATATTCCTAATCGGCATTTAATTGGTTTAACTTTAACATTACGAGATACGAAATATTTCCTGGTGAAAAGCTAATGTTAATGGTCAAAGGTTGATATAGGATTCCTAGTCATTATTTTAATGTGGTAATACATGTAGGTGCTTGTTCAAGAAAAAAGGATATGTCTAATTGGTTAATCATAGGCTTATAATAAACATGTATAATTGGTTTGATTTTTAAGCTTATTATTTAATTAGACATATATTTGAACATTGAACATGCACCTACATGTATTTCCATGATTATTTTTTGCGCTTGTTTTTCTTGGGTTTTACAAAAGTTGGCAAATAATCCGGAGGAATTGCATTTGAGAACTTTCCAGAAGAAGAAGCATTGAAAAGATATTTAGAAAACTAATTTTTGAATTCTTAAAAAAGCAGTGTAAAACTGCCAATTGTGGTGAAACACAACAGACAAAATATTGGACAAAAAAATGGACAATTTAAGTTTTTGGCTTGGCTTCATCTTTTTTAAGCTGCATTTAATTTGTGCAACTTTAACAATACGATATACGGAAAAAATCCTGCTTTCATTAGGATTATACATGTAGATACACATTATGTTATTGGTTTTAAAGTTTATTAATCAATTAGACGTATCCTTTAATCTCAAACATGTACCTATTTCAACATTGGGGAAATGAATGGGAATTCGATTATCTTACTTTGAAAATTAACAATAGCATTTCTCCATTGGCAAAGCTAGATTTAGTCTTCTTTACCATTATTGATATGCCATAAATAACTCGTTCGTGTAACAAAGCAAAATATTGTAAACGTGCATATCGTGCATAACAATAATTATAAGAGTAAGAGATATTATGCGCATGTCTAATGCGTTGAATCTCTGTTGTCATAATTTATTTGGCGAAGATGAGAATCGTGCATGAAATATGGATTCATACAGAAGATATTTATACGAGAAATGGGCGGAAACCCTCGCAGTTCCCTCGCAGAAATCTGAAGTTAATTTCCTAAGATTCTGAAAGATTTTAGCCTTAAAAATTCAAGGAAATAAAATATGAAAATATGAAAAACAAGGAATTCCGAAAATAGACACCTGTAAAGTATTTTAGAGAAATGTTTGAAAAATAGAAGACAATGTGAAACTAGTTTTGGGTAAAGTTTTTTAGATTTTCATATAACATGAAATATTTTTGGATTTAATATAAAATGAAATATTTTTGAATTTTAATGTAAAATAAAATATTTTTGCATTTTAATGTAAAATGAAATATTTTAGGATTTTAATATTAAATGTTATGTTTGTGAATTTTAATATGAAATGAAATATATTTCAATTTTGATGTAAAATGCCATATTTTTTAATTTTGATGTAAAATGACATATTTTTAAATTTTAATGTAAAATGAAGTATTTTTTAAATTTTAAACAGGATGTCAATATTCAAGTTTTAAAATGCAAAACAGCATGGACTTGAAAAACAGGCTCATGCCATTTTACTAAGAATTTATTAAAATGGCATAATTTGCATTTATTTCATAATAATAATATGACAGTCTAAGCGAAAGCTATAATAGCTTGTAAGTAATAGTATAGTAAGTATAAAGGGTACTTAAGCAGGTTTACGAATTGCACTTTCAGCAGTGATAAAGTCACGTGTGCAAAATGAATGTAATACTTGGTTTAAAGACAGCGATAAACGTAATTGGATTTCTTTTAATAAATTAACAACTTTGTAAGGTAACTTCACGGCTGTCCACGGCATTCCAGAAGCTTCTGTCTGAGCCCTTCAATTGTTTCTGGCAACAGTGCCCAGAATTCGTTTTCTTGGCCCCCGTAGATAGGCAAACAATATATACAGCTGTGTAAGCAAATGCAATTCTTTTGTGGGTGTCAAACCTTGTCTAAAATTGACCAGTCTAAATTGAGTATATTTTTAAAACATTTTGATATATTTAATTAAAATTAACCTATTTACAAAATGCAAGATTAGAAAAAAATATCGAAAATGCTAAACCGTTTCTTAAACACCCTGTAAAGAACAGATATTTGTGACCTAAATCTAACTTGTAGTTAAAGAGACTTCCGCTTCAAAATGTTGCTGCATATTTGACACGTAGCGCATGATTATTCCGAGAAAATATTAATGGGTTGGTTCGCTCATATCTGCAACTACAACAATTTAAGATATAAAAACACCCTAAGGCAAAATATCGAACTTTTCGCCACATTGAAAAATCGTAAAATTGGAAGATTTTTTTTTCAACGCAGCTCGAAATATTTCCTGTTGCAAACGTGCATATTTTACCTTATGGAGAAACATGAAATTGCAATATGATGTATTACTTTTTAGGATAGAAAGTTCTTCGAAGAACGTAGTTATTGCAAGGAATCCTTGAGTAATAGTCTGCCGGAGAAGCAATCATTGATTGCTTTTTTTTATTCAAATATTTTACCAGAGCATAACCTAATGGAAAATTATATAAAAAAATTTAAACTAGTCAGCGTATAATTAGAATTTCAAAGTAATGGCAACTTTTAAGAAGTAGAGTAAGTTTCTTTTTTTTTTTTCTAGAAAACCGATATTTATAATCGATAAACGAATCTTGTTTGAAGTTGAATTTTGATATGAAAAAGTGGATGGCATGCCCAATATTCATAGATATGATGGACTTTTTTGTCCGAAAATTAGATATCTGGGCTTTGGGCAGAAATTTGACGCAGCCTATTTTCTTGCATGGTAACTTGAATAGTTTCCTGTTTTCGAGATCAAGTTTAAAATTGGTAGGCCTGCAGTCAAAAGTTTCTGTGATGGCTGGCTAGACATGTACGCTAAGTCTAGTCTATCAATCGATAATCTCTGTTAACATGTATGTACCACTGGGTATGTGACCAAGAACTAGGAGAAAAGTTAAATTATTTATAGGTTTTCAGAACTTTTCGTCTTCTAGTAATGCTATGCATGTTTACTAAAAAGCATTTAAGCGTTGAAGGAAAAAGTTTTAATCTTGGGCTTTGGAAATCTTGCATATATACAGTAGGTAATATTGTTGATATGTACAGGAATTTTTTACATGGAAATTATTGGCAGAACATGTACATGTATATACACAGAAAACATGATCTACATGTCGTGAAAGCTCTGGTTTCATGTAAAAACAGTCGGAGATATGAACGATATGCAGAGACGTAAATTTCGATTATTTATGAGAGATAGTTGTTGTATGGAACATATGGACAGAATTGGGTCTAACACCTTCCAGTATGCCATTTGAACACCATTTTCATAGTGTTTTACTAGTGTGTTGGATCAGTATTTTGCTTTTCGCGATATATGGCATAACATTAAGAGTTTTATAAATGTTTTAGGTAAATATGCAGGTATTTTTATAATGGATATAATAACATAACTATTCTACTGTTCTAGGATTAAAAGCTTGTTATGCCATATTAGAAAAAAGGTCGGTAAAGGCCAATATAGCGTTTATAGTATGCTCTATAGCGGTGAAAACATTTTAATATTGTTTGAAATTGGACATTAAATTTCCTAATCTTAAATTGAACCAAAAAAATTATTCCTAAATTTTAAATTCTCCACACAATAATGTAACTTTTTTTCTTCTATTGGGTGTGTCGATTACCAGATGGCGCTGGAAATTGTAGTCATAATTAAGTCTCAGGGATTTACGAAATTCAAAATTACTACACGTAGACTAATGATGTAGTTAATTTTGTTCGTTCTCTGAGGGGAAAAAATTGAACAAATTTAATTTGACAGACCCTATCAGTTACCCCCATCATAAAATTCGCAACTTATTAGATAAGGGCGGTTTTTCTTTTACACATTTCTCTTACCTTTACTCCAGAAACATCCAATGCGAATCAGGAGTCCCAAGATGGCTATGCAGGTCGACTTCAGATTTTTAAGCGGCATGAGCGAAGGCGTCTGCTTCATTTTTTCCACTTTTTGGTATTTTTTTTTTGTACTTAAATCAAGTTTTTTTCTTGAAAATACCAGATTTATTGGTCGACATAATAAATATGTTACGACGATGGATCACAGTCAGCATAGATGGTCAAATTTAATGGTTAGTAAAATAGTTTGCTAAGAAATGGTGAACTACAATTTGTCTAGGATTTAATTAATTGTTTTTATTGAGAATCGACACCGTTTAAATCGCCTGTTATGGAAATATTCAGTGATTGTACATTTATGCAAAAACATATTTATCACAAGTTCATTTTTTATTGTTCGCCAGCGATTTAAATTTAAAAACTTTGAAGAAAAATAACTGAGTATTTAATTTACTCAGTACATATCCGTGTTTGTAGATCATAATTTTTAAGCTACGCTTGTTTCATGTCACAATTCTAACCTCTACACAGTCTCTTAGCTAATTCTAGTACTAGGAAACAAACAACGTTTTATTCTACAGTGGAACCTGAATGTATAATCAATAGCTGTTTTTTTATGAAAAACATTAAAATAAATTAGATTCCCTACAAAACAGTATATAAATACAAGTAAAAAAAATACCAAACAGAAATTGTATTGGCAAAATTATACCACAGCATAAATTATGCCACAAACTATTTTATTAAAATCCATTTACATCAATCCCCGCCTGTAGACGTCTGGGAATGGTATCCACCAATGTTGTTTGTTGTGTATTTAGAAATTGTCTAGTGAACTTTCAATGAATGAGAGAGATTCCATCATTCTACAAAGAAAACAGGGTTGATCCTATCGAAAAATTGGGGAGAAACTAAATGGGAGCTTATTTACTGTGCAATTTAAGTTTCAAAAGAAATACGAGCAGACAATTTCACTACAGAATTGGACAAGATCAGGACGTCTGAGGAAACTGTCCAGGTCGTGAAAGATGGGATGTGATTCGAAAAGTTTAAGAAAAAACTAAAATAAGTGTCACCGATCTTGCCAAAGATATGCCATCAGATAGTGGTAAGATATTGGATCCTAAAACCATAAGAAATTTTGAGAGATGTTTCCATAAACAAATTAACAAACATAAGTTAGAAAAGCAAATTTATGTTGGAGATATTCACAAAAACGGGTATTGGCAATACATTTTGGTTCCACTGAATAATTCTCGTTGTGTAGGACCCTTCTTTAAGGGTAGGAGGTTTGGTTGTTCTGAAGTTGAAACTTGTATCAGTTGAGGGAATTGCGTCAGCATGTTCAACATGTAAATTACTACTGTTAGAAACAATGGTAGATTAAATCTTTTTGATTTGAATAACATGCTTAAGACTAGTAGAAGTAATTTTACAAACATGATGCTTAATCCTATTTGTGATTCTGGAGACACAGGACATGTACTTAACTTCTTAAGTAAGGCTTGATCTTAATTGGGTGCTTAATGAATTTAATATTGCATGTTTTGTCAGGTGTTGCTCGTGACGGTTGTTGGTAGTCTAAGTCAGAAGTACGTCATTCATGTTTGCCTCGCAGTGCCAAAGCAGGGACTTGGGAGCCTCGTGGAAATTAGAATTAGACGTAGACCGAAGACTTGAATATTAAAAATATACAAATATTTTTGACATAAGAAACAAACGTAAGTGCGCAAATCACAAATTTACAGAAAATTCACACAATAACATCACTCCACCATTCTCATGGATTTTCAAGACATATTAACACCCTGTGACAAATAGTGCAGTTTATAATAATAGTAGAAGAACAAAATGGCAATGAACAACAACAAAGTTGAAAAATGCAGTGCATGTCACTGCATTTCATATTCTGATTATCCTGTAGACATCCAGCGCCATGGATTTTGCAGTGGTGATGTTTACCAGTCAAGGTTAATAAAACAATATTTCACCAAGCATTCAAGTTATTTGACACTTTCTTATGTCTTACGATGGCTGTGGTCTAATACAGCGAGGCCATCTTGATCCTCCTGCTCCTGTTTTCACAACTCCAAAAGTTGCATTAATGGATGGTCCGCACTAATTCTTTCGAGGGTCATTTACGAAGAATGAGATAGCCCTTCTCTTAATTAATGTGAAATCCAGGTTAATGAACCCTTTATTGGTAATAAAACCCTCTCGCCAATAAATTTTGTAAATGACCATTGTGGGACACATGAATCCGTTTGGAAAAGCTCAACTGGCTCAACTGGCATTAAACAGAAGTTTATTAGTTAAGCAGAAGAGCATCAAACCCAACTTTGGATATGCTTCTGTGTTTATTAAGCCGTTAACCTGCAATAAAACAAATTCTATATTGTTGCAAGTCAACTTCAAAGTTGCTCGTTGATCTTAACAACTGTGGACGTTTTCCTTTTATTGCAGTTATTTGTTTTTAAGAAATGCCTCGCGCTTTTCAGGTATGGTTTTTAAAGTAAATTTACATTATAGTAAAACAACAGTTTACAGACTGAACAGATAATCATGATAATAATATAAACTACAGTCTTAATGTTTAATAAGTTGTTATCAATGGAATAGCAAATTTTGTGAATAAACGTATTATGTGGATTGACTCAATCTATGCAAGTAGTTAAAATTTATATACCTAGCTGTTATTTTGCTTGCAACAGTTTCAAATTAAGGTTTATTATAGTCATCTCAAATCTAATCTTAATGTTTGTTTAATTATTTAAACACTGCACCTGTAAAGTCAATTAACTTTGAATCCCTTTGAATCCCAATTCTTGCAAATTCTTAAAAAATACATGTACATCACATAAATGAAAGTATTTTTTCCAACTTAAATCCACATTTTGCAGAATTTTAATTTTACAGTAATTTGCGCTATGCGAATAAATCTAAAAATAATTAAATAAGCTGTACTTTCATATCTGAAAATTTGACATTATAGATCAGGTATTAGGAGATCACGTAACTTTTGTAACTTTCCTAAATCAAAGGAAAAGTGTTGTAGTCCTCTGACAATCTTCTGAGGCTTGAACTAGCAGCTATTCCATTGAGTAGTTAAGGTCATATATTTGTTTGTTGATCAACCAGTGATATCTAATTGCTTTAATAGAGAGTAAACAAAGCCAAAGAGGCTAAATCCAATAGAACGGATCAGATTTTTCATTCAACTCGCTGATTGCACACAACTTTCTGTAACCAAATTCAAGCATGTCTTTGAAAAATTTCCTTCCTCCAACTGTTTGCAAGCCTGGTAGGTTGTGAGAACTGCGAACTGGAAAGTTGTCGTGGTTTTGGTATCACTGATTAGTTTGAAAAAAATAGTTGTAGTTTCACAGACGCTATAGAAAGTCGTGGTCCTGAAGCTGTGCTTCACCACCGCTGTCCAGATTAGGTCACACGCCACTCGACGACACGAACTCTGTCTGGGTTTCTCGCCAGTGGCGCGACTTCTGAAAGTCAGTGTGCCGTATCGTGTTGGACATGTCGTCGTACTGACTAACCAGTTTGCCGCAGCAGCGACGGCTTTTGATAATGGCGACGAAGCCCTTGCGGTACTTGTCGTTGAAGTAAGCGTACATGATGGGGTTGATGCAGCTGTTGGAGGAGCCCAGCCACTGGGCGATGGGCACCACGATGGCCAGAAGGTACTCGTCCAGACTTCCGCCCACGATCTCCCCGCCCAGCTTCATTCTCGCGAAGATGATGTAGAGGGGCAGCCAGGAGAGCATGAACAGCACGATGACCACCACCAGCATCTCGATGACTTTCACTTTGGACTTCTGGATCATGAGGTTCATTGTACCGCCTTTGGTCTCGCCTATGACGTTACGGCTCCACACCTTTAGCCAAATCATGATGTAGCAGTAGGTGATGCCAAGCAAGGGAAGGATGTAGTTGAGCATGAGGTTGGCCACCACGAAGTAAATCTTTTCGGCTTCCACGTTGGGCCACATTTCCTTGCAAACGTACAAGTCTGGATGCTCCTCCGAAAGCAGTTCCAGGTCGAAATACAACGCCCAAGGAATAGGGATGATAAGAGACGCTATCCAGGTCACCACGATGATGATCTTGGCGCGGGATTTGGTGATCTGGCAACGCAACGGAAAGCAGATTGCCAGGAACCTGTTGAATGTTAATGGATTACAGAAATTATCAACTATTTTACAGGTTTCACCTTGACCTGGAATTTCTGTAAAAGTCAGGAAATTTTAAAAATTGTGGAAAATTCAGGGAAGAATGAATTATTTTGAATACAAATCAGGAAAATTCAACGTATTAATGTTGTCACAATCCAAAATTAAAGCTTCTCTGGACCCTTTTGAAAACATTTGAAAAAAAAAATGCAATACTATTTGGCAAAATTTTAAACAACTTCAAAGGACAAGTTGACTAAATTTTCAACAGTTTCGGAGCACAAATTTGCAAAAAAATTTAATTGTTTTAGAGAATTTAATGTTGTCACAATCCAAAATTAATGCTACTACAAGTGTACGTGGTTAGCTATGGGCCCTTTTGGAGACTTTAAAAAAATGAAATTAAAATTTTCAAAATTTTTAAACAATTTCAAAGGACAAGTTTGCTAAATGTTCAACAGTTTCCCAGCACAAATTGGCAAAATTTTTAATTGTTTTCGAATATTTTTCAACTACAATTTTTTAGAAATTTCCGCATTTTCCGAAATATTTGAAATTTCCAAAATCTAATAATGCTAATTTTTTTAAAATATCGATGCAAACTATATTGCAAATATATGCAATATAGCAAACTACAGGTTTGCTATAATATTTTGACAAATTTCACTTATAGATATTAAACTAAAATTATTATTTAAATATATCTGCTACAAAGTTTACTTTTAGGTTAACATCAACCCGTGCAAATTGGTATCAATAGTTGTCTTGCCTGTCAAGTGAGACAGCTACTAAACTGTAGACTGAGGCTGCCACTGATAATCCTTGGACGTAGGTCACGCTCTTGCACATCAGCCTGCCAAGCACCCAGGCTGAAAACAAAGAAAAATAATTTTATTTGAGTATTTTTGGCTGTTTAATTCTATAGATTTCAAACATACATGTATTTATATTAATGAGAAATACTGTATGTAAAAATATTAACTACTATACATTGCCTTTTGCATCAATGGCCAACACATTTTAAGCGAATACAAAGAATTCATTCAAAGGAAAAGACGATTATGTAAATTGCCGTTCATGAAAAGTATAATATCTTGAGTTGGATCATTTCTGTTGACTTTCTAGTAAAAAAAGACACCGGAACCTAACTGTACGTGCCATCCTGAAAATTTTTAACGTAAAACTACATCTGATAATGGATAGTAAATATTAACGCCATCATCAGAATTTAACATGATGTTAATTTAGGAATTGACGTCATCATCATTTTTTATGAATGACATCATCATAAAAGTGTTATAAATGATGTCATCATAATAATTGCTATGGGTGACATCATTAGAATTTCAAAAGATTACATGATATTAATTTTAAAGGATTACATCATATGAATTTTAATGGGTTACTTCATGACCCGTTTTTAGGGCATTTAATTGCCTATTTTTGTTGACATTTAATCGCATTTTTTGTTTTTTCCGGATCTTTTGTTCAATTTTTGACATTTAATCGGAAAATAATCTGACATAATGGGGCATATTGTCCGCCAAATAATCAGGCATAATTGGACATATTATCGGACAAATAATCGCACATAATTGGACAAGTAAATCGGACATTATCGGACTTTTTTGAGACACCAGAAACTTCAAAACCACCTACACAGGGAAAGACGTAGTTCTACTTCAAAATTTCCAAACAAAAATATATTTTGAATAATTTACTGCTCAGACAGTTTTTTTAATATTAGAATAAACTGAAGTACAGTTTCTATATAAACATCTGAAACATTATGAACTGCGTGAGTAAAAAGGACATAAGGTCAGCTAGATATAAATAATGAAATAATGAAATATAAATCTAAATAAGTAACATGAAAATATACTGTATAAACCCCTGTTAAAAAGAGGGGTAATTTTATGTTACAGATCCAATTAATCGCGAGTAATAAAAAACATGAAACCCATGGTTTAAATTAACTAGTAGAATCAAAGTTCAGATCCATAAAATATATAGCAGTTATCTCTCCTGTGGAATCAATATTTTTTAGTTTCAGTTTTATTGGGAGAAATGAGGGATGCCATATCTGCATTACATATAATGACAGTAAAATTTCAGAAACTCGTATTGAGGTAAATAGATTACGAGCATACAGTAGATGCAGCTCAGTAGTATTCTATAATGCATCTTTACAATTTCTGAAGGCATTAAAAGATCTATAAGATGCATCCTCCAACATGTTCAGCACTTAATTTATAGTGCCTTACGATTCAATAATTGCTGCTAGTGCATGGGCTAGCTGTTATTGAAATGGGGTGAATTGTCGCCTGTTTTGGTTATTATTCCTGGAAGTAGATAATGCATTCTCCGAAGTGTACTGCTAATGCAGTATTCCTGCACGAAAGATGCTTGTTTACAATACGAAAGCAACGAAATAAAAGTTATTTAAAGACAAAGTGCATGCAGCTCCAGGACAATGACGCTTGTCTCAAAAAATTACTGTCTACTTTTAATGTAATAACGAACAAGAAATATCCATGTCATATTTGAGACCAGATATAACAAAGCCAGCTATAATGCCACGACGTTTCCACCCTTGGGGAAACTTGCATGCATATTCTGAAGTGCTAGCATACTTTCAGCAATATTAATCTTCATTTTCTTGTACCCTATCTTGTGGTGCAGCAGAAGGTAAATCACGGAGAACAATGAGAGATTAATTTCTTTCTTTAAAATGAACAATAATGAAAGCAAAGTATGGGGAATGATAAGCGTTTTTAAAGTGCTTATCAAGTAGTATGGAAATACCTCATTGTAGAAGTTTCGAATAAAGTATGGAAACAGTGTTGTGTTTATTAAATAAATTTACAAAGTTTTTTATTAATCTTAGTAAACATAACTGCAACTTATTTCAGTCATCTGACTAGTTCTATTTTAAACAAGTTGAAAATATGAATACTAATTATTATTAGAACAATTTTCTGTAATTATTCAATTGATTATATTCTATTGGCGTCAAATTTTTAAGTTGGACTTGTGTTGGGTTATCAGATGTTACACGTTTGTTTTCAAGGACAACTTTTTGACGAAAACTTGAAAATTTGAATTACATGTAGATTACATTAAAGTTTTAATATTTAAAAAAAATATTTAAAAAAATAACTGATACAAAATACTTTATCAAAATTATTGACTGTTTCTTTATTCATTATTTTCAGGTATGCGTAACTGGAAGAGACAAGTTCAATATACTGTATGTGATCATAGAACTTTACGATTTACATGCCGAATCAACTGTTCATTCCATAACCGACCATTGTTTGAATTGCGTGTGACTATAGTGAAACCGACTTGAATTTAAAGTTTTTCCTGAACTTTCGAAAACAAAGGCAGGAAATTGCTTCACTCAGCTGTTTGCTTTCGTCATGATACAACTGCCAAGGGATTAAATGTAAGTGAACTGATATTTTGGTTATTGATTATTCTAATTTATGTAAATATTCAAGGCATCTTTTAAAATTGAATCAACAACCCCCAGGTGTCCTTTGCTGTAACGTAAACACTGATCCATAAACAGCTAGAATAGGCTAAATGTGCTCTATTTCAGATAAATTAATATTGTAAACATAATATGCTTTAGTTATTGAAGATATGCCATCATTACAGTCCCCTACATCTTGGTAGAAATTTAGTACAGCATTAAATTTCTGTCTACTAAAAGTTTGCTAATTTAATATATCTCTGAATTTAAACTTTTGAAATTACGTTTGAAAAATCATAATTTGATACGCGTTTCGTCCCATGGTAACCTGCACTGACTAACATTAGTTTGTCGTTTAATCTAATTTTATTTCACGAGAAACGCATTAGCATTAATGGCCTTCAAGCATAATTATGTTATGATGTTTAAGGTTCATTGTTTTAGATTGTAGCGGAATAAAGTTTCCTATCATAAAACTGTTGTCAAATTATATCTTATCAGTTATGATTACGCAAACGGCTTGCATTTATGAAATTCATCTCTTGGGATTTTGTTCAAAAATGCAGATGTAATGATTATGGAAAGATAACATTTTGATAACTTTTAAGTAAATTTTACTGCCGGCTACTATGATATGTCATGAGCTAGAGTAACGTTTACAAAAGCAAAACCAGTCCCTTAGATTGTAACGTTTCATTAACTTCAAATCCTCCTGCAGCTCTATTGTCACAGAAATGATAGACGAGTTTTTGGATTTATTTTTTGAAATCATATTGAAGTTTTCTAATAAAATTATGTGTAATCAGAAATGTTTTATTTATGATTGGATCCACACGGCATCAATATACATGTCCAGCACAACGACAATGTTTGTGTTATCGATGTTGTCATGTCAGTCTGACTTGGCGGAACTTATGTTTTTGACGTCGTTTTCAATAATTCTGCTATTATTCAGCACCACATGACTACCGAGGCACTGAACCAACAGTAACAGCAAACCAAGACTTGTAGAGTCGATATTTTATTAATAACGTCAAGTTGCGCTTGTAGTATGCCTGTATTGCATAAGGATAATACAATATATGACAGTTTTTATTAGCGGATAAGTTGGTTACTTTCGATTATTTGGGATCTCGTGAAGTCCTCGAGCTCCTCGGATAATCCAGAAAATATAAAAAACATAAATGAGAGCAATTGTTTGTGAATCATGACATTGTTTCGTAGTGTTCAGAGAATTGTCATTTCTCATCTGCAAAAGTTTTGTTTTAAAAATTAGAATAATGTTTTAAAAAAATTGAAACAGCTATTTATGATAAAGTGGTATTTTTTTCAGAAATAAATCGAAACAGTTATATGACAGAGTTAAATTTTTTTTAAAAAAATGAAAGGTTTGTTAAATGATTTTTGTAAAATACTGCTAAAACCTAACTTGTTTGGGGACAATTTTGAAAAATTATCTGTATTTCCGATATGTTATTTCCAAAATTTCGGAAAATAATTGATACGGTTATGATAAAGTTTATTTTTTTTCAGAAAAATAATATACATGTAACAGTTTTAATAAAGTTTAATTTTTCAGAAAATATTGAAACAGTTTTGATAAAGTGGCTTTTTTAGAGAATAAAACTTAAAACAGTTTTAATTAAATTGAATTTTACAAAAAAAATAATACGAACCGTTATGATAAAGTTGAAACTTTTAGACAAAAGTTAAAATATCTGTAATAAAGTTAAATTTTTAGGAAAAAAATTGAAACAATCATGATAAAGTTGAATTTTTCGGAAAAAATTGAAACAGTTATGAGTAAGCTGAATTTTTTTTTGAAAAAAAGCACTTAATACATAGTTAAAGTTTTCAGAAAACAAATTGCTGGTTAAGAAAACATGTTTCGTTCATTAATAAATTTAATATCTTCTAAAAAAATTACATTTTTCCCTTGGCTATCTTGTTTATAGCCTAACAAATGCAGTATATGCAAAAATAGACTCGTCTTGCATTTTGTAGACTCAGGTTCGATTCCTGGGTCGGCTATCTTCGATTGTGGTTTTTCATGGTTTCCCACAATTCCTTCAGGCGAATGCCTAACCCATCCCACCCTCCTCGTTAAAATCCAAAATACGGGAAAATTAATTAAATTGAAAATTTGGGGTCAATCAAATTGTATAATGACGTTCCCCCCTCCCTGGCACATGGTACCATGTACTGACTGCAGGGTAAAGAATTGAAATTGAAAGGATCCCGGTTAATTCAACCTCGGTTAATCGGTTGTCTATTGTCTGTAACTTCTGGTGAGAAGTACGCTCGTATAATTGCGAGTAACATTCGACAAGTGCATGCACCTTCATTGTTCAATTTTGTCTTCCTGATAATCACCAGGAAGCAAAATATAATATACTGCGGCATTAATTTGTAATCTCCTTCTCAGATGTGTTTGCGTTTATTGTCTTTAGGATTTTGTCTATTGTCTAGTGCTCAGGCGTCTGCAGGCTTAGTATTGGGCCTATTGGCTATCTGGACTATTCTTCCCAAGAACTTGGCCAAACTAGGGGTCAGTAGCATTGCAAGTTGTTTGTTCAAGTTAAGCGCTGCTAATTTTGCTTGATCCTCCAAATTCTGACGCAGTGTTGCTGCGAGCTTTCATTTGAAATCCGTGTCATAACCTTTCTGGTGCAAAAATATTATTCTTTGAAGAAATGTCTGCTCTTGTCTGTTATACTGCACAATGGGCAGATCCACCAACGCGATCTTTCAACTGCTCTGAAATGTGTACTTCCCTGCTTTTGACACTCTCTGAGTTCAATGACATTTTGGGAAAATATTCATTCGATGTCTTTTGTGTCACTTTCGATGGTCAGCAAGGTCAGCATGGCTCAGTTGAAGTAAATGTCCGGCAGTGGTTTGCAAAACGTATTATTCTTATGTACTTTGGTTGGTTTGAGTAGGCTGTATTTTCAACGGAAGATAAGTTTCTATCATGTTCAACAGTGCATAGAAATCAAATATTGTTGGCAGGCCTATTGAAGCAAATGAAGGTAGAAAAATACCCTTCTTTTAGACATGTTTTCATGCTGGTATTTTTTAAACCTGTTATTTTGCTGGATGTTTAGAAATACATTGCAAATCAATATGTATCAAATCTATTTCAAACAATAAGACAAACAAATCTATTAAGGAGGTTCAGGAACTATAAAAGATGTATCTTTTGGTAATCAAGATAGTATATCTTTTTAAGGTAAATCGGATTGACTTAATCTGCAAACCTATTCAAAGATGTATTCATTTCCTGTGCAATGAAATACGATTTTTTTTGGAATATTTCAGTTCACGAAATCCTAATCAGTACCATCCATTCCGAAGCAGCGACTGCATATGATTGTTATGTTTTCATTGGGAAAACGAAGTGATATTAGACTGAATAGCTGCAGGATATAACCCAGTAATTTGAATTAAAACGTTCTTGATTTGAAACAAACATCCACATATAAAAATCTCGGTATTTAATTAAAATCTGAACATATACCTTTTTTTCGTCCTGAAAATCTACATCTAATTATAAGTACAACTGCAATCGCATAAAGAAAAATTTAATTATTTGGCACAATAGCTTGATGTAACCCAACCTGACCTAGCCTAAAACGCCCATATTATTGT
Source organism: Megaphyllum sjaelandicum (assembly GCA_034698745.1). Lineage (NCBI taxonomy): Eukaryota > Metazoa > Arthropoda > Diplopoda > Julida > Julidae > Megaphyllum > Megaphyllum sjaelandicum. The sequence continues at coordinate 6,444 of JAQGBX010001537.1, read as the reverse complement.
GCCAAACAATTCAGCTTTTACTGTACACCATAGCTGTTGTACATCTAAACAGAGCTAAACATTTTCTGGACGATAGCAAATACTTAATCAAAGTTGAGGTTTTTCGAAGCATCTTTATGAAAAAAAAGCGGTGTTTTTTTCCGAAGAACCCTGAATGAACCTCAAATTTCTCAGAGTGTATAGAACACTAAGTTGCATGAATTATGGTATATGTATTTTTATTTTAAAATTTGTTTCTCAGCAAATTTACAATGTAAAGTTACATATAAAAATTTTTTGAGGGGGGGTAGGAGGTTTTCTTCTTCCCCTTGTGTTATAAGTAACAACATGCATTAAGGAAAGTATTAAATAAAATTAAAATAGAAGATTTTTATTAAAAAAAGGGAAAATGTTGAAATTTGATATATGTAAAGCTGTATATATAAATTTTTTTGATTAAATTAGCATAAATGCCTTACTCTTTGTGAAATCGCCAAGAAATTTGCATTCCACCATTATGGCACATAGCAAAACAATTTAATTTTGGTGTGAAACATAAGAAAACTTCACGCTTTGCACAGTTAAATGTGGGGTTCCTTACCATTTGTCCAATTTGCCACAAGTTCTCTCAACATACACTGATCAGTGGCCAAAAAAATCAAGACAGACGTCATTTGGTGGAGCGTAAGTTGTTGGGGCTTTTTTTTTCTTCCGTAGTTAGTGAAATTTAGCATTACAAGTAATTTTTTTACTGGTTTTACCTTTTCTGCTAGATTATTTTTCTTTCTTATTTTTTACTGCATTGAAGCAAACAACCTCATTAGCGATTTTTAGGTTATCTTCTACTTGTAATCCTAAATGCTTGCTGTTGCGTGTGGGCAATATAAAGCTAAATTAAGAAATCTAGAATATTACATTGATAAACGTGAAAATTATATCGTATATTTTCTATTTAGTACATATTAACTAGGATATAATTTTTTAATCAATAAAAAATGCCAGGATTCCAACAGAATTTTCATCCAGAACATCATATACTTGACTGTGTGTATCTTTCATCGGGAAAATTTGCTATTTAGTCTCTCCCTGCGCTTTAATGGCAGCTATGAGAACAGCATGAGAAATAATAACGCTTTTACTAGCTTCTTATGTTAATTATAAGCAGCACAAAGCATTGATGTAATTAAAACTACTGCCCAGTTATTTTTAAAATGAACAAAAATAATTGTTGCTTCTAAGTAACATTAAGCAACTTAGGGTTGTGTCATGCAGTTTTGAGAGTAACAACCAAACTTGGATGTTACCTTTATTTCGATCTCAGCATTTTTAAATCATAAGTTTTGCATATGTTTACTAATGCTTGTTGCGTACATCACTGGCTTCCAGATCACTTAATTGTCCATTTCCACGAATTGACCCATTTTTCTTTTTCATTGGCCGGGCCGCATATTTGGGAAACATTTTAGTTTGCGCACATTTGAATGTGCTAGAAGGCCATTAACATTAAAATTTGTCATCCTTATAGCCGTTTTTAATTAGAAATGGCAAAGCATGTCATGCCGATGGAATATTTGACCCAGTTGGCTAATGCATTCGCCTAATGCAGTTGCCTTGTAATTACCAGTGGAGTGAATGTGTAACATTGGAAAAGCTGTCAAAACGCCAAGGGCAGAAGTATTGGGGTGTTGACATTCTCTGATTTCCCCATTTTCACGCTAACTAATTTGATTAAATTAAAGGTGATTAGATATGTTTGATCATATGGTGACAAATGTAGGGGTCGTGTGATCTCTATGGCGTTCATTCTGATTTCCTCATTTTCACGCTAACTAATTTGATTAAATTAAATATGATTAGATATGTTTCATCATATGGTGACAAATGTAGGGGTCGTGTGATCTCTAAGGCGTTCATTCTGATTTCCCCATTTTCACGCTAACTAATTTGATTAAATTAAAGGTGATATTAGATATGTTTGATCATATGGTGACAAATGTAAGGGTCTTGTGATCTCTAAGGCGTTCATATAAAACCAAACCACCAATCAGCTTAGTTATAGTGATGTCAGTTCATCATTTCTCCATGACCAAACCTCCGCTTGAATATGTAAAGACAGGATATCCGAAAATTACAAAATAAAATTTCTATTTTGTTTTTATTCAATACATGCATCGCAAAAATTGCAAGTATTATTATTGATTAACAAGTCCATCGTAAATAATTCCTAGAAGCCGATCAAATGCCATCAAAACATGTTATTAATTTAAATATGGATATCTTTTGTGTAAATAATGTAATTTGTAGTAGCCAAATAAATAACATTTAAATCCGATAAATGGACATACCAAAAGCATTCATGAGAATGCAGGTTTCCATCCTCCATACGTTCTCCTATATCTATCAATCTATATACATAAAATAGAAAACGACGCCATTTTGTTTTTGAGGCCAGCCAATCCTGTTGCGTTTGTTTGCTTGTGGCCTTGCTTTAGCTTGGCAAGTCCGTATACGATTGGCCGTTCGTGACACCCCCTCCCCAGGAGCGCGAACTCCGTGGGGAATAACCAGGCCATAATTCTTCTCTAATTTGCCCCGGACCATAAAACTGTCAAACAGGTTTCCTGTCCCCCATCCGGGATGTATCCAGGTCATATGGCGTCATCTTTTGGCGATAAAGGATAGCTAAATATAACTCGATCCTGATCGCATATAAGGGGTTAGCAAATCAAACAACAATTTTTATCCGGGAAAGGCCGGGTATTACCGCTAGTGTTTTGCTAATGATAAAATAGCAGTGTTTATTGAAATATTTTGAAGTACGAAATGTTAATTAGGACGAATTTCGTTAACAAGACTTTTTCAAAATCATTACAACATTTAAAAAAATATTTCATCGAAAGATATCAGCATTTTTAGTCAATCTTGTTCAAATAAAAAATGATGGAAAAGTTATCTATATATACTTGTTTATAAAATAGAAAACGACGCCATCTTGGTTTTTCAGCGGACGGGGATTGAGTGTGAGTGGCATTCAATATAATTAGCCACTCATAGCACACTCAAGGCCATATACTGTGAATCTTTTGTAATTTGCCCCGAACCATAAAACTGTCAAACAAGTTTCTCGCCCCTCCCATCCGTAATGTATCCAGATCATATAGCGCCATCTTTTGGAGACAAAGGAAGTTAAATCTAACTCCTAATTGCATAAAAGGAGTTAGAAAATCAAACAACAATTCTTACCCGGGCAAGCTAGCCAGGTTTTGCCGCTAGTGCTTCTATAAATTATCAATTTTTATAACGGATTTACGGAATTCCATCGGAAATGTGACAAAACTACTCATTCATCATCATCAAGCATTGTTTAAATATTTGTTGTTGTCTGACCTAGACAGGAGCCAAAGAGGCTCCGGCAGCAAATACCAATCGTGTTGTCGGTTTTATGCGGACAACCAACAATAGCGAAGTAAGCCCAAATTAAGGAATACTGTCATGGCCGATATGATACAGTAGATGAACTATTCTAGCATCTGCCTGGAGGTATTGTGGGAAAGGTAGGGAAACCATGAAAAACCATAATAGGGATAGCTCATCGAACTGCGTCTACTGATCGAGGCATGGTTTGCGGAGCAAGACAAAGGATCATGAAGGGGCTAAAGTTAATTGCTTCGGAAAAGATAAGAAAAGTGCAATGAGGTCAAGGGAGATTGCATTGAAAAATAAAAATAATTACCTAAGATGCACTGATTTTGTAAATACACTAATACAGTATTGTTATTTTTAGAGCTTATGCCTAGAGCTGAATGGCCTAGGTGGCGCCACCGCAGACAATCTTAAGGTGCAAGAAGCCGTAGGTGGGAATGGGTGGTTGACGTCGCAAATACAATCACGCTTCCCCCGAAAACGACACATCTGATTAAGGTCAATGTTTCCACTTGACGCCCTTTCTTGAATCGGTATTTCCCGTTTCAAGAATTCTCAGAGAACAACGCTGTGATAGGTTCAACCTGATCGCGAGGCATAACGCATTTCTGGGCGAATCACGACTAATCTGGCAGGAAGTTTTATCCGATCCAGAATCGTGATTAAAATTACGAGGAATCGGCTTAGATGGCTGAGAAATGCCTCAGTGATTTCCGCAAACACGCTCTATATGTGTTTGCAATAAAGGTTGACCCGTATGCTTCGAATTTCTTGTAATGGCATCTGGAGATCAACGTCAAATTCCTCATACACCATCGTTTCTACAGTTTCACCCCTCTTCCACCCAACTCTTCAGATGTTGGGGCTTTAAGGTTTTACTCTTTCATGTATACCGGAGATCTTTGATTAAAACGCTGACCTGAAGTTGCCAAGGTTTTCCGACATGCGGATGATCCCATTGATTTTTTTTTTGGATTAAATGCCAAAAACGAGCCTGCTCGATCCACCATGTTTTAGGAAGCGGGAATTCCCGCGTGTAATTACCCCTCGTTTGGCGTTGAGCCAAATGCTAATGATATCTTTTAGCTAAATGTCCGATTACTTTTCGTCTTATTCCACTTTTATTAGCCATATAAGTGGAAGTGTATAATTTTCGGAAGTGGGTCACACCGTTTTCACTGCTAACCCAGTGATCTTCACGCGCATCCATTTGAAAAGGTATCAGAATTTACGACTGAGCTAGCTTATAGTATGCAATTTCCAATTTCTTTTATCAGTGTTAGCATTTTTTTGTTTTTATGATTTACAGTTTTTGGCTGAAATTGGATGGTTGAAATGAATAGGGCAATTCCCTATAACGAGACTTCTTCCTAGCCAGTAGTCAGTGAAAAATTGGAGTGGAGGAGATAGAAAAATTTTGAAACTATAGCAATTTTGACAAGGATGGTGATGTAAAACAACGTGGAATGGTGACATAACTTCACGAATATTAGAAATACCTGAAAGATAGTTTCTAAGCTGACAAGTCTTTATGAGACAAGACAACTGATGTAAAATGATATAAAGTAATCCTCGATTTTGTGGGACGCTTTCAAGGGCTTTCAAGCCATTTTTTAAGTTGTTTTTAAATGATACAATTATCTCTATAACATAGAATTTTTACAAAAATGACACTTCCCCTTCATCATTTGGCTGAATAAATGTCAGTTGTTTTATAAATGGTGCCTTTTCTCCACCCCCACACAAAAAATGTGCACTTTACTTTCCCTCCCCTGGTCCCACAGAAGAACATTTTTTTTCATAATAGCATAATAGACCATTAAAAAAATGGTTGATTTTTCCAGGAACGTTTCTCCCAATAATTGAAATGATTTTAAACGAAACATTTATCCCCAATAACATACAAATTTACAAAATTGACTTCATCATCTGTCTGAGTGAATGACAGTTGTTTCATACACTTCCACTTCTAAAAACTGTAAAATTCATTTTCCTTTCCCTGGTTTCACGGAAGTACATTTTTTACAGAATAGTTTTTTCATGATTAAATTATAGATTTTTTTGTTTTAACTACATGTATTATAAATTTTGTTTTAAACATATAAGATTTCTACACTGTTTTCCAGTAAATACTTTAATGACATATTAACATCATAAAATTATAGGCTATTTAATTTCCAGGAATTTTTGACCCCAGTAATTGGATCACATAACTTCTTCAAAAATCGATTTTGATAAAAATATTTTATTAATAAAACATGTCACAGTTTTCCCAAAAATAATACTTTTTTCGATTATGAATCTTTTAATTCCCGTTTTGTAAAAATATTTATTTTAAATGTTATAAAGTTCATTATATTAGATTTCTATACTGTTTTCCTGTAAATACTTTAATGACACAGTAACAGAAAGTAACTATGCTATTCCTGTAATGGATAACACAGCTCATGATTTCAGTGCCATTTATAACAATTTCTTTGCATCTAAGTTTGACATGCATCTTAATAAATCTTTTCCAGTTTATAATTTTTTTTTAAATATTATAAAGATTAGTATATTAGCTTTCTGCACTGTTTGCTTGAATACTATGTAGATTGTAATACACGTAGTACAAAACCGCAAAACCAAAAAAGTACAGAATCATACTGTCCAAGGATTAAAGCAAGATGTAACGTGACTTATCTGTTATCTGGTCACTTTTTGAGGTACATTCGCGATGTAAAAATTGCAAAAATGACAACCCACACTGGTCACTGTACACAATAGACAGATGATCACTGGTCACTTTAAGGGGAATATTTTTATGAAGGAAATGTAGACTAGAAAAAACAATTCACTAAAAAGTGGTAAACATAAACAGGTGGTCACCATTGAAATGTGGTCACTTTTCCAGGTTTTACTGCATTAACAAAAGTAAGTAACACTGTTCAATATTTCAACGCAATATATGACGCTTTCTATGCATCTAATGGCGAATTTCACTTGTCCAAAAAGAGTACCCGAGTGTACACTTGGGTACTCCGAGTGTACTCCAGGGCCACT
>JAQGBX010001536.1:0-24360 GCA_034698745.1 Megaphyllum sjaelandicum | reverse complement strand
TGTAGCAACTTTTGGAGCATTTGCTTCTTTGCGGCGGCAGTGCAGTCGAGCCACTACTAACGAACGTGATAGTTCCATAAAACTGTTGAAAGATGTTAAAAACGGGGGTTTCAATAGGAATTGATGTTGTTCTTTGACTTGTTTCTGATGAAATTGTTCTAATTCTGGTCGGATATTGCACGGTGTTTTCTAAACTTTTTCCAAGAGTGACGTGACTTTAAACGCGGCCAGGTTATTGTTAAACTGGTTATGTTTCCTCAATTTTCTTGGTAAAATTGGTCATTGGTATAGTTGAATGGAACTTTTTTCTACCCGTGGTGCAATTTGTTTCCATAAAAGGCACTTCTTGCTGTTTTTGTACATGTCATCAAGGTTTGTTATCCTCGGTACATGTCTAATACAATATACGGTAGCAACATTTGACTTGTATCTTGCTCAGCAGTGTTACATACGCTCGTGTAGCACTCTGCTGATAAAGACTACGAGTAAAATATGCTAGAAAATATCTTGACCCTCGTCCACTTCTTTTTTTAAATCACATCTTAAATAATAAAAAACAGCACCTATGCAATGACAGTTCGCTAATTTAGAAACACGAGGTTCACGGAACCCTTGCTGTAATATATGGTCCAGGTGTAAGTAAATTCGGATTGTCCATATGTTGAACATTCGTAAGTCGTGATTTTCCTGTATAGTATTTGCTCGATTGCAGCGTCTTTATAAGAAGTCAATTGAAGTCCCAATTCGCATAGGACGAAAGACGAGAAAATCCAATGTTCGTTTCCAGAAATGAGAACTAGATGGCGTTTGATGGGCTTTTGTTATGGCTTTTTAATGGAAAATACCCAGCGCAGGTAGTGGCAAGAACCCACGCGTTGCTTCCGGTTTGTGGCATGAGCGTATAGACACGCGGGGCCTTTTTCCCAAAGATGGGAATTCCCCTTGTTTGTCGAAGCCGAAGGGGTTAAGTTGCTGGGTGACCACCCTGCGCGCGCAAATAGAGCCCTTATTCATCCAGCATCCCGCTCACCCCTCGCATTGTACACATTGTGCTAGAAATCATTAAGAAAGGTTGGAGAGGGGAGACGCATGCGCGTGTCCCACGGGGCAGTCTGTCACGAAAACGATTATAACGTTATTTGTCATTCTAGAAGCCTGTGTTTGTCCGTGCGAGCGACTTATATTTGCATTTACATGTACTAGAATCGAACAAGATGCCCAACATTTAGTTACTAGAACGCCAGGAAGAGGGGAGGGGAGGGGGCGCTGCGGTTGGCGGCCATGATGGTGTGCTTTTCTTTGAAATTGGCGTTGTTTTTTATGCGCAGTGATACTGGACAAAAAACTATATGACTCGCCCATGCATGTTTTTGAAAGATTAATACATGTATAGATGGACGTTGAGTAATTATGGATGCCCCTTCGCCTAATGATAGTGTGATAATAAGAGAGAGAGAAAGGCCTGCTTGCTGTCCCAATGCGCATTAAAGTGTCAACTAATTATTAATAACCAATCCAACTAATACTTGCCAAGTGGTCATCGCGTCTTGAATAAGAAATTGTTAGGTTGACCAAACAATGACCCCGCTGCGCCATCTATTGCGGCTTTGAGCGACTGTTTTTTTTTGTGGCGAATTCTCGAATTCGCACGCAATATTACGAGATAGCGAATATGGCAAGTTTCATCGAATAAGACATATTTTGTTTCGTATTTCTTTTTCGAGGGTAATTCCCAGTTGTTACTAAATACACCGTATATGTTTTTTTTTTAAGAAAGTCCTTTTCATTTCGGTATTTTGACTGTGTGAATATTTTCGGATATTTTGTTCGGACAAGAAAATTTCAGTGGTCAAAACTGAATCGTTCTCAACAAAAGTTTTGCAACTCTTTAGGGGATCCCCCGTTGTCCACAATTTATTTAGTTAGATGCAGTATGTATAAGACGCACGTCTAAAGCACGTTTAGAATCGAATGTGGTTTCATTTCGCTTTCGATTTTGAATCAATACCATTCTTTTATTTTTCTATAAATAAAAAATGTTCACCATAAAAGTAATGCAAAAAAATGCAGTAAACTGTAAGTCTTCATTCGAAGAAAGTGCTTCCCACATGTTCGGTTTATGTTATGCAGAAGATTTCTATGATCTATAGAAGTTATAGCAAAGTTTGAGAACTATATACAGTACATATATATATATATATATATCACAGTTCCCATGCTTCCCTATCTGCGTCTGAAATTCGAGTACAATTTCCTGTAAAATTGATGCGCAATAGACCAAAAACTACATGCGATTGTACTGATCAACAACATGGACCGTGGTCGGAGTATATCAAACTTAAAACATATATACGGTAAACCGACATGAAATTTCAATATATTTTACACTGCCAGCTAATGCACCAACTATGCAAATGAGTAATTTCGGGGCTACTTCTGAACTTTTAAGGGTTGGTCGAAGCTCGAAGGAAAAACGGAGTAATGGTCAGCCCATCGGCCCAGAATGGGTTTTTGGACGCTCGGGTAACCGGACACTGGGACGCATGCGTGTATAAATCATTCCAGGGAATGCTGGGAAGCGAGGGAGACGCGGTCCGGTCCTTTTGAGAATGAGGCTAACGAATTTGACCCCCAAGCCCTGGTCACGTCCCCGAGTGTTGTTTATTGGCCGCCGTCTGTTTTGCATTTGTCATCTGCGGCCCAAATCGCATCTCCCCATCCCGCAGCGTTTGCTTGTTTGGTCGTCTCGTGTTTTCATTTTGGCGTTGGATTTCCATCCTCTTTCCACTCCATTTCCAGTATGGATCCTAATTCTTCGAACCCTCCCGCGACTGACCCATTCATGCGGGGAACATGCAGAGGGGATGGTCAGCGCTCCTCCGCTGGCCATTTCCGAGCCAGAGGAGATGACGATGGCCGAAAATTTGCAAGTCATATTAGATTATGGGGGGCAAGGGGGCCATTGTGCGCCGAAAGAGGAGGACCGAAGGGTAAATGAAAGATGATGGGAAAATACGACAGATGACCGGCAGATCAATCAATCCGCTTCGTTATTGTTGTTGTTGTTTGTCAGAAGTGCCAGGGCTGAAAAATTGCGTCATTTTTGCAGCGACTCGGCACGCTGCTTCCCACCCAATTAATAGGCCGCGAGGAGGACGGACCCCTTTCGAAATGTTAACGTCATCTGTGCAACAGCAACGCCATGAATGGCATTGTCAAGATATAGTAGCAGAACCATCGACGGATTCGACGGTATGGTTTCGATGGCATCGTCATCAATGGCAGGTTCACGATGGCAGCGCCATCAATGATGCGTTTGTTGCAACTGCTTGGCGGGTTTTATGTGAATTCTCTGAAAATGTGGTTGTCCGTTATATTCACTGATGTAAGGTTGCTTCCTGCATGCTTCGAAACAGCTGATGTGCGAAGCAGTGCACTGTCGTGTAAAGTTGCCTATAGCAGAATATAGTCGCTTTTGCATTGGAACGAAACATGCATATAGACTACTAAAACGCCTTATAAGTACTTCGACTTTACAGTTTGGATAGCTGTCATTTGTGCATCGAAGACAGATTTAAAAAAATATTAAACGCAAGTTTTTTAAATGGTAAACCACGACTTTTCAGTTAGGAATACAGCATATCCAGCATGCCAGGAGTCATATGGGACAGTTGACATCAATCAACTGAGTTGTCTTCCTGAACAGGTTGCTGAAATTAAAATGTTTTTCTTTTGCATTTATGCTTCGAAGACACGAATACTCATTTTAAAGCCATCGACCCACCTGCCTTTTCGGCCCAAGGTCCCCTCTGCTTTTCTCCATCTACTGACTGCTAAACCTCCAAGGGAAGGAACGCTTTGGTTTACAGACACTCACTGGGGCCAGTGTTCAAAAGATAAAATTTAGTGCATATCAGAAGGGTGAATAGCACTCCTTCCAGCACCTCGTTTGTTAATAACACATAAACAACACAGTTTAAAATTTAGAGTCGATCAGTGACCTGCACTTCTCGACCCCTAGACAGTAGAAAAACTGATATTCTTACAATTTCAAATGTTAAAAGCCACGACTTTGTAGCTAGGAATACACTGTACACTGTACAGCAAGCGCTGTATGACGGGACATTTGATGCCAATCAACTATCTCGAGGGCGGTTAAGGCTTGGAAATGACATCGTCAAATGTTTTTTCGATGCGTTAACTGTACACGTATAAATAAAAATGAGTTTACTGTCTTATATACATGTATGTTAGTTTTTTTTACAACCTGCATTGAGCAATAAATGCGTAGTTAATCATTTGCCTCTACCCAGAACTCCATAAAAATCAGTCACCAGTTTTTGCGATTCATTTCGACGTTTCATTTGAAATTTCTTAAAGGCCAATTTCGATTGTTATTATTTGTTTACAGGAAAAGCAAAACGGGAGATTGATAAGGGGGCAGAAGGTGGCCCACATAAGCGCACTATTTACATTCAGGGGTCCACCGGAAATGCTTATTTTTTTCGATTGTGAGTTCAGGAAGTCGATTCTGATTCGTCCGTTATTAAATATAGGAAAAGGCTGCGGTTGCCTTTTTTATCTGTGAAAAATGTCTGGTAATTGCTCAATATTTTCATTTTCAGTACGAGCTCGAGTGTTCTGTGTAGTTGTCCTTAAAGTAGGAGATGGTTGATAACTTAAAAAAAGCAAAAAAAAAAACGAAAGTCAGAATTCTGATAACGAACATTTTTTTTCTGCCTTCTCGAGACATGTTCATAGAGGGCGCGGAAGTTAGCCATGCAAGACCCCATAAATATTTAAAAAAAGCTCGAGGAAGGAGGGGTTAATCACTGGATTGCTTTCATTGGGGGTGATTAACGTAAAATGCAAAAGTAATTGTAAGGAGTCAGCTAAATGCGGTGAAGTTTTTATGACGCTCGGGAAGGAGATTTTAGAAAAAATTGGCAGAAAGATATGGTGTATAAATTTGCCGATCCATGTTTAAAAAATGTGGAAATTGGAAAGTTTTATGAGGGTTACAGCGTATCGTACTTCCAATGCTTTTAAAATTGTGATCGAAGAACAGCATTAATTGACTATGGAAGTACAAATACGAGTTTATATGTCTAAAAATGCTATTCGAACACTGATTGTTAGCAATTTTCAATAATTTTAAGATCCGAAATATCTAAAATCTCTGCAATTTTGCTTTTCTGTTTTCATAGATTAACGATTTATAAGTGGTTGTCTTAGCTGAAGTTAGCTCCTGCTAGATGTTTGTTTTTTTAAAATGGTTTCAAATTGTTTTCGAAAACATTAATGTATAGTTTTTTCTATAGATACATGTAAGAAAGCGACACATTTTTTTCACGTTTGCATTTTCCACTCATACATGTAAAATTTTAAATTAATTTGAAATTACATTGTATTCATTTTCAAAACTCATTATCTAATGATCATACGTTCCAAAGGTAAAAGGAAATTTCTAATTCAAAACTTAAATTTAAAAGATCTGAAATTCCCAAGCCATTTCCCTCCATGGCTCATCGAAAATCATTTTCATGCCAAAAATTAATATCGATAAATTAATGTTGAAGATGGACCACCATGATAACCTTAAATTTCAAGTCATTTAACACAGCATATGGTTTTCCTTGGAAAAAACTATAAAAAATATATTGAAACCATTATACAACAGTCATTCGTACAGTACATGTATTTAACCCAGAGTAATCGTGCATATGCCCAGGAAAGTTTCGAAACTATTCAGCCAACCTGCACCCACCCTCTTCTATACCCCTCAAAAACCATTTTTTTTAAACAAGTCGCTTTGCCCAAAAAACAAATCTGTCTCAATTTCTACTACTACCATTAATGACGTTTTCCTCGCATGTAAAAATTACGTTTCACCTCCCATTAATTCCCATTATTCCGTTTTTGCGCCCGTATCCGATGTGGCTGACGTGTTTTTTTTGTCTTATCGTTGTAAAACCCCCGAAAAGCCTGTTAATTATTTAGGAATTAAGCCAGGGGGTAATAGGTTTTTTTTTCGTAGCTCCGCTAGGGGGCGCTTTTAATTGCCCAACCCCCATCCCTCCCGTTTCCAGGTCCACGTAATGATGAATGTACTCGTATTTAAATTAACTCCGGCATATCCGCATTTATTAGCATAGACAAGTGTAGCGAAGCTCAATTACACTTTTCCCTAACCGAAGCGCCGTTACACGCATCAATTGGGAAAATAAAAAAAAAAAAGTTGGAAAAAAAAAAGAAGGGGAGGGGGTTAAGGTGTTTCGGGTGGGTGGAATCCGAATGTGATTGAAGTTGATTGGAATGGCTAGGGATCGCCCCCACTTTTTTATGCCTAAAAAACTCGCTAGGGGGTGTCAAAAAATTACACGAGTGAGTGCACATCCCGTGGCTTAACCCCCCCACTCCTTCACCGTTCTGAATGCGACTATTAGTCTTTTGCATGTTAATGCGAAATCAGAAAATTGAAGACGAAGTTTGGGCAGACAGGTTGGGGAGTTGATCTTGCAAGATTTCTTGATTAGTCATTAAGTGGGGAATGTAATTTGTCAATGTTGCCATTTCTCGGTTGTAATTAAGAAATAGAGCCGCGCGTGGGGGCGAGATGGCGCTGCTACGGCGCTTCGCCATACCGCCATCCATCTTATGGCAGCTGATGCAGGCTTCCACGAATATTATCCAGCCTTGCATATTTATAGGACCCATCCCCGATCGAGATTAAAAAAAAATACTTGATTAAGTTTGATGGAGCTAGGGACCGAGATTGGTTGGAAGACACCTAACTCCACCTGTTTCTGAAACTGCAGAAGAACTGCCGCTTTTGCACGTCGACGCCAAGTCTTGTGACTTATGGGCGGAAGTTTCGAAATGAAACGGAGAAGTGCCCCGGGTAAGTGCGAACCAACGTTGAAGTAAAAGCATATGCTCGATCTTATCACAAATTCGTAGGTGATGCTCAGGCGTTTGTAACGAAAGGGTACGTGCACGGTGAAGCTTGTTCCAGTCGCTTGAAAACCATGTGTCGCTTAGTGGTAAGAGTCTGCAATACCACTACGCGACACTGGTTCGAAACCGGTTGGCAGGCGACTGGAATAAGCTTAACCGTGCACGTACACATTGGCTACAATGAAAATAAAAACGATGGCAAACTAATGGAAAGTGATGCATTTAGTAAACTGAAAATGTGTCATATTGGTAGTAAACTGATGTCCGAATAAGACGTGTAATCGGCGGGGACGTCCCCCCCCAACCGAGAAATACCCGGAATTTGAATAGTGCGCTTATTCGTAGTGCAGCCACTCGCCGCCAGGTTTTGCATGCAGCATCCTTCTCCAGCTCCTGAGCCTTTTCTCTAGCGGTATTCATCACCGGATACTCAAACAGGACTTTGCAGAAATGCATCCAACTCGGGGATGCGTGTACTCAGCTGGTCACCGAGGCTGCAGACTGATTCACAAGGGATTGTGTTTGCAAAACCTGGCGAGAGACCATGCTACAGCTGGTTCACCCATGCTGTTCAAATTTTGGGAACATTTTGCGCAACACCTCGCATACATGTACTGCAAATTTGGAACCATGAACCCTTTTCTCCAAGCTTCCCATTGCATGGGCTAACTTTAGTACTATTACCGTACAATATCTATTAGGCCATGACATTTTGCGTGGAACATCGTGTTGCGGTTCTTGTCGTCATGGGACGTAATCTTGGGGGTCTTGGGGCCACGATGTTCCTCCGCGCGAGGCATGCTTCGTTGCATGCAGCAGCGCACGGGACCATTCCCTTCATGATGAGTACGAGTAAACTTGTACGTTACTCCCCCGCTACTCCCCTCAAGGTGCCACGAAGAGGGACTGAAGAGTGATCTAAGGATGGAGGAGGGTGTAGAGGATGACACGTATACGTCACCGAAAAATAAATGAATAAATGTGGGAGTAAGACAGTTACAAATGACTGTTTCACCTACAATGAGACGTGATAGCTCGGGGAAAAAATGGATGGGGAATTGCGAGGAGAAGGGGTACTCGGGGAGGAATGCCAGGAGAGCTTTGCACGGTGGCGCTGTTCTAATATGCTAATCGCGGCCCACGTGACGCTAATTCAATTTTTCACTGTTCATTAGCAATGAAACAATGCGCACGTTGATCAAATTAACCAGCTTAGTGATATGACACTAGGGGTAAATAATTGGAATTGGGGGAGTAGCGCACCTTAATTACGCCTAACTCGCTCCCCCATGCTTCTAGCCTCATTAAAAAACACCAAATAAACATGCCTTATCTCACCCTCGCTTCCTGGCTTCAAATCTGAGCCCTAATTACTCCGCTAGCCCACCTGTGATAATACCCCCGCACTCCACCCCACCCCTTCCTCCGTGTTCAATTAATACCCCCACCCCCACCCCACCCCACCCTACTCGTGTTACCGAGCCAACACCTTGCCCAATAAATATCCCATCTTATCTTCGCATGCATCTCAATTAAACGAATTGCGCCCAGATCTCTCTGGATAATCGGTGCGCAATTGATGCGGGGAAATCCGTGGCTAATTGAAAATGAAGGTGCCTAATCTGTTTTTGCGCAGTTTTTCCCACCGTTTCTGCGTCTCGGAATGCACCTTTTTTTTACGAACGGTGAAAAACGGTTTTTCTGACCAACTACGGTGGTCAGCTGACTGAAGTTTTGAAGTTTTGAACATGTGTTTTGTCCAAAATTCCTGGCAGAAGGACATGAAGCGTGAGCCGAATTCTGCAGAAGTTGCTATAACTGATTGCCACAACTCCATAGGAGTACTCAGAAGCTTATAGAATTAAACTTTTGGAAGACATGAAGTCAGGTTTGCAAAAAAAAAAAAAAAAATGCATTAGCTGGTTGAAAAACAGCGATGTTCGTTGAGTGACATGTTTAAACCAATTAGCGTGTCGATGTTACACACGTGACGTTACGATCGCCAAATGTGTCACGCGTAAAGTTTCTGTCTGAGTGCCCCTGTTGTAATAAAGGTTGAAGCTCCGTTGCGTTTATACATGTATAGGTTAAGAACACTCACAAAATACATGTACTTGTATAACTTTACTTCTAATTTATCGTTAAACGGTCGTCGTAAAATGAAACTATAATTTGCCAATCCTTGGAGGATCTTGGCGAATGGTGCTGTTTCGCATAATTTGCAATTAGACGTAGAAGTGATTATGTTAAAGCATTAGTTACGAAGTCATATACCTGACCGAAAATTTCGCAAATTGTCCTTGCGCCGTTCGCAAGTTGCGATTTTTCTGGGTGCGCCAAAGTTCACGGCTTCCGGTAACCTGCTAGTCAATCGTTGACTGATCAAAGAAAGCTCGATTTGGTTGGCAACCAGGGATGGCGCCTCCTGGCGTCCAGAATTTGAAACTTTGGACGGTTTTTTTTTTCATTTTATTTTATTAGGCAGACTCGAACTGGAATTAATTGCGTTATTATAAGATATAAGGTTCGCTTATTAGAGCCTTCATTTTGTGCCGAAAGCCCTGCATGGTCTAACTCTTTTATGGCAAAGTGCAGGGCGCATTAAGTGGACCCCCCTCGAAGGCTCCCACCCCCTCCCCCCTCGAATCCCCTTTCGTTTCCCGTATTATTACATTCCTTCCGTTCTTCCCCTCCCATCCACTTTCATATTCATCCTTCTACCTATTTTACATTCTCCGGTTTAATTGAGCATAAACAGTCACTTAGAAATTCATTTTATTTTCGCACAAATCCACGTACCTTTTGGAAACTGGGGCCATTTATCACGCGAATCTCGGCTCTGTTTCGCCATTGGTGGATCGGGCTTAAACAAAAAAGAATCATTTATTTCGTATATGTATACGCACCCCCGACTAAAAGAATGTTTTAAAAAGCTTTTCAATCACATTTTAAATCTCCTTTATTTTATTTTTTTCGGTCCATCCCCTCCATTCTTTTCCCGAAAGCCTAGGCCTAAATCGACGTTTTAGTCTGAAAGTGGCCCAAAAATTGATCCCCGCCACTTAACCCCTCCTTTCCGCTGTACCTTATTTCAGCTGAAGTAGGACTATTTTGCATACCCCCAAATCCCCCACCCCCCTCCGACGCTCTTTGGGTGCAGTTTTGGAAACCGAGCCCGAAGATGGATTGGACTGAGCACGAACTCATTGAAGTAATAGCGTTCATGCATGTGAACGAATGTTGATGGTGGAGAGCATTTACTTAATTTTGCACAGCCTTAATGCTTCACCGTGTATCTTTTGTAAAGCTTCTGTCAGGGTATCCCCTAATTTTAAACGCAGCATAAGTTTATTGCCGGAAAATTTTGGCAATTGCTGTAAGCAAATATCCCGAGGAATTGCCTGAAAAAAAAAGAACTTATTCGATTGTAATTGAGCAAATGCTCATGGTTTTATTCGGACGGGTCGTTCCCCTCGTTAAACTCTTGATTAGTTGGATTTTATTGTCGAATTGTCTTTAAGCCTAAATCCCATAGATTCACACGGGATATTGTTCTTGCTGCCCCTGAACATAGGCAATCACCGATTGCTCCAGTGTTATGCGGGATTGCCAATAGAATTCCACTTTTACAAGACTGGAATTAAAACGGACATTAAGTTGAAATTGGGCTAACTTTGGGAATATAAACTGAAATTAATGGAAAAATTCTTTCACGTTGCCTGCCGTTGTAATTAAACCTCTCAACAATTTAACATTAACATCCGATTGCATGGTGATAATTTCTCGCATGGATGTGGTTGCTTCGAATTTGCTGGTTAAACCTAAGTCTGTTAAAAGATTTCAAATCAACGATGATAAGCGTGGCAAGTGTCATATTTTAGGAAAACCGATCTGTTTATTAATTCTATACAGAAAAAAATCGTAACAATCCCCCTCCCCCCCCTCCCCCCCCCCAAAAAAAAAAAAAAAAAAAAAAAAAAAGTTGCACCAAACAAAGTTAGCAAACTAAATTCTCCAAAAATGAAGAAATTTTACGCTTGTAAAACGACGATTAACGCGCTTGGGCCATTATCAGGCGTAAAATTGCGCCCAGGAAGTTTTCAAACTCACTCCTTTTTCTTGAGTAACCGCACGTGCGCCGATACAGTTTACGTATATCCCATTAAAAGATTTGTCGTAGAATGGCGAATGGGAGGATTTACGTACAGCCAAAGTAGATGTAAAAAAAAGGAGAAGGAGGGTGGGATAAATGGCATCGAATCGTTTTATTATCCCCTCTTTTGCCTAATCAAGCGTTTCGTTTGTGCATTTTTGGACGAAAAGGGTCCATTAGATTTAACCGAGCGAATCCGAGAGGGGTTTTTATGCTCGCTTCGTTATATATAGCACTTTTTTTTGCACGCATCCAACCCCCGCATTTTTTTTTCTTATTCGTGCGTCTGACTTAATGTTGTGTTGGTGAGGCAGAAAAAAAGGCACGCGGGGGCGGGGAGGGTTAACTAACGACGGATTAAATGGCCTCACCCTTTGATGTATCCCAAATTTCGGCTTATTTCGCTATAACCCCGCAGCCTCGCTTTTTCGATTATTGGTCGAAGAAAGTGGGGGTAATTGTAGGAATGTTCCCTCCCCCCCCCCTACAAGATTAAGTATTTAGAGGGGTAATTTTTTCAGCTATTTAGTCAAATGATTGTTTTATTCCAATTTATCGGAGATTGGGAGCGCTGGCGAATGTATAATGCATCGAAAATGGAGGTAATATTTCAGGGGGTGGGATTAGTTGGGGGGTTTGAACGCGAGACTCTTGGCCCGGGTCGGAGTCGGGCTATGTATGGGAGAGACAATTGGCGACATGGATTTTTCCATTTGACTTTTATATTTTTTTGTTATGAATGCTCCAATGATTGCGTGTTTCTTTCGCCCCGAGTATGCGGAGGGAGGGCAAATCTATGCAAATAAAATAGGATTAAAATCTTAACCCCCACGATTTGAGATCCTCCCACCCCCCTCATCGAACAGAAGAAGGCGGAGGGATACACGCGTAACTGCACTTGCCAATGCAGGACTGTAATTTGGAGAAAAAAGTTTTGAAAAAGTAATGGTGATGGGGATTTATAAATGCTGGGTGTATGAACGTATAAAAATGCGCCTCGTTTCGTCGTTTGCTTCCAGGGAGTCACGTTGATTTTTTTTTTTTTTTTTTTTTGGAAGACAGATCAGGTGAAATATGCTTCGAATGCAAACATTTGGGATGGGAATTTCCCCGGGAAATCGGAAAATGTTGCCAATGACCTCGTAACCTGCATGGTCATAGGTTGACTTTTTGCTTTTCGTACTTTTGTAAACGTTATTTCTTTTTAACTGGTTTTGGAGGTGTTTTTGTATGTGGAGCGAAATGATGAATTGTTTGCGATAACGTGTCAACTTGAAAACAGGAACAGGAATAAATGCTTAAACATTTCGAGTGGTTCTACACCTCTGGGCCCCACGATATGAAAAGGATCACATCTGTCTCCTTACAAGATACAATTTTGATCCCTTTGAAATTGTGGGACCCTGTGGTGCAAAACACCTTATACTATATCTACCATCTTACATGAACAAGGTTTGAATTATTGTCCGAATTTCCTAATTTCACCATTAGTGCTTCCGGAATACCTTTTAGATGGAAGAATTATTAATTAAGAGTATCAAAAATTGGGAATACCTACTGTACATCCTCGCCCACCTTTTATATTAGGACTGTAAATATTTCATTTGAAAAGTGGTTCTAATGAAAAAAATAGAAATAATGATTTTTTTTACGAAAGAGGGACCAAAAGTAGGATAAACTGTACATATGTACGTGTATGCTTCTTTGAAACTACTTGAAGTACGCTTTGTCCTAAAATGCTGTACACTTAAACATGAAATTCAAATGATTGTTTCAAAAATGATTGAAAAAACATGAGTAAAATAAAAAAATTTAAATTATTGAAAATTATGTACGCTTAAAGCATAGGCCTACATTAAATTTAAATTATTGTTTCAAAGCTGATTGAAAAAACATGAGTAAAATAAAAAAAAGTTATGGAAAATGGAACATGAAATGATGACACATAGTAGGACTTTTTTAAAAACTTTTAGTGTTCATCCTCATTTAGAACAAATTTTTAAGTTCTCGGATGTTGCAGGAATTTGCTGTTGTTGCCATGCATCTGCCAAATCGAGGATTTGCTCTTCAAATCTCAGCACTGCCTCTGAAGCATCGGCGTGAAATTTAAGTAACCGCTTGTGCCATATGAGCAGTCACTTCGGCTTCAACCCTTTTCTTCCCAATCAACCCTTTGCGGACCCACCTGTGTGGCAGCTACTTCAGCGACGGGTTGTAAACCCGGGGGCGAAAGTTACCCCTTTTGGTTCGCGCTGGATGGAGTACCCCTTGTTACCCTTTGACCCCGCGCGCGTCTTGCTCCCGGAAGAAGCGCCTTTCACTTGACCTCGCGTCAGAGGTCGCTGGTGGTCTTTTCACCTTTATCTCTCGGTTAACCCTAATCCTCCTTTATCCCCTATATATCTCACTCTTTACCCCTTTCGATTTTTAACTCTTTTTTTCCAACCCTTTCCCTGACAACCCATTCGCATATAAAACCCCTTTCAAACCCGCGCAACCCTTTGGGCACGTGCCCCATTCAAACGTTTTTCCACGTGCATTCACCACGCGCCCGTTTACCCTTACCCCTTCCGATTTAACCCTCTCTGTGTTGACACCTAGGTGGGCTTTTGCAGAAACTAGCTTTACTCACTAAGTTTGAAGCAGAGGCATTCCTAGATTTAGTCTATGCTTCGGAATTTTCAAAGTTTTGTACCAATTGCTCATTTTATTTCAACGAGTATGACCCAATATTTTTTTTTCGAATGCATAGACTCGCACCAAACTCGCTATTAAAATAAGTTTTAAATCGTCGATTACTACACTGGACTCAGGTAGGGTTGAATACAGGGTGTCACAGCTTATTTCCTCTACGCATTTTTGCTCTATGACGTCAGTTCTCGGTCCAGTCCTCCCCATTGTGGCAAGTGGGTGCCACACCCTCTCCCCTTTGCGTGACATCATACGTGAACGTACATCGAAGGCCGCACTCTTTGATATTACTGTATTTTTAAGCAGCGATCAGGGCGCACCCTGTATAACCAATGTGCGTGGTTTCCTCTCACCTATAAAACGGCACGACGTCATCCGATTGGGCAATTGAAGGGGGGGAAAGGTGCTCCCTTTTTTTGCCTCCCACCCCCTCCTGTATTTACCCCCAATACTGTTTTATTATTATTAGATATGCTGGGTTGCTTTCGCTAGGTTTCTGACTGAGTTTATTGGATTGCAAAAATTGTCGATTGGGTTTAATGGTATGATTACTTTTGGAACAATCAGCGCTGATCCTCATCATCGAACCCCACCCTCCAAGCCTGTATATACACACCTCTATGATGTCGTTCTAATAATAGGGGCTCAGAGGAAAGCTTTTTTATTGGTTCCTCCGAACTCGCGAGCCCATTTTTAAGTTTTGGGCTCCAACTTTAATGGCCGCCTTTATGCCAATTGCTTCGCTTTAGATGAGCCCTTTTTCTCTGTCTTTTTGAGTTTGCTTGCTTTTTTTCCCTCAGTTAGAATTCAAATAAGATTTTTATTATAGTTTGGGATTGACTCGCGTAGCTACAATAATTTCCTAGGTTGCAGTATAAAGCCAACGGTTTGAAGTAAAAAAAAAAGTTGCCGTTTGCACGTTCGGATCGTTGCATGCATTTTGCCATCATCTTTCCAGCAATTGTTTTCGAAAGTTTAAAATATTCTGACGAATGTTTATCTGCTATTTTTGCCTGAGATAAACGCTTCAGCGTCTGCGTGACGATAATCAAACAAGCTCCTGAACATGGTAACAACTATGAAAGATACTTCCGATGTAATGTATACAGTTTTAGTGTACTGTATTTGAACGTGCAACGTTTTACTCCAAAGGTGAAGTTTGATACTACATCTTTGTGTTCGAGTATCACGTGTTTGGACGTTATCTATAAACAAGGCATTTCTTGGAGAAAATTAAATTTTTCAAATGTGGTCATGTGTTGAAGCAGTATTTTATCGAATTTTGTTATCCCATTGAGGTGTAATTTGCATGTGTAATGGCCATCCGAAGGCAACTTTAGGCAATAACTCAAACGTGATTTTTGTCATAGAAACTTTGTATTATGATAAAACTTTGTCATATTTTTCTTGTTTTCGAAACATTGAGCAGGGATTTGAAAACAAACATTTGTTTATTTTATTACATTCACTTATCGAAATAAGTAATCCGAAATTTAAAATTCACCAGTTTTGAGGTATAGGGGCTGTAGGTGGCGCTTCTGCTTATTCAAAATACTGCCTGTACATGTATATCATTTCAAATTATAGAAATGTGCTCGCTATACGATTCAAGTTTCACACCCAGATTGCACGTGGGATGAAAAGTAATTTCGCAAAAATGTTCACAAACTTTGCTTTGTAATTAAGTCGCCAGGTGGAGGAGCCATCGGTGGCGGACTGGCGGGTACTGGATGTGGCTTGTTTTTTTTTTTTTTAGCGGATATTGCGATGATATAAAAGACAATATTTTACAGAGAGCATTTTATGTTTGGTATTCTACAGGACGAATCAGAAACGCTTGAAAAGCGCCCCTAGCTGCCATGTAACCGTTACATTGTGTCGGACAGGTCAACGTCTTTACAAAAGGGGACGTAAAGGTGAAGACTCTCGTAGCATCGTGCATTTCGTTGCTACTCGTTCAACACGCCGTTTAGCTTGTTTGTAATTCGCATTTTTGTAGACTATTTTTGTTTTCAAAAGTTTGATAAACAAATTGCAGAAATGCGCGTAATCCTCCGCGTGGCATATGGCGGCCAGATTTCGTCCTTGGGAAGCCCAGGAGGACTCGAGTTGCACCACCAAAACATGTTTTTGGGTCCGAAAAAGCATTTTGCTTTTTTTGGGGTGCGCAAACTGCGACTTTTATCAACATTATCCCACGGTGGGACACAACATAGCGAAAGGGGGGCACCGGGGAGGGTGTCCCAAAAGCGGAGGGGGTGACTAAAAAAAGAGGTTGAAATTGTGGGCAAATTTGAAAATGGGGCCGAACTAATGCAGGGGGGAAGTGGGATTTTTTCCCCAAAATGTGGTCAGTGGTTCAGTGGGCGCCTGCAAATGAGGGATAAAAGCAAGTGTTTTCACAACATATGGCGCTGCGCGGGGGTAAGGAGGCTCGGGGGTTAACCCGGGTCCCATAATTCACCAGTTTTATGCGCGTTACGAGCAGTCGTTAGGGCTTTTTCTATGCTCTGAAATTCAAGCAGGGACTTCAATGGTGGTTTAAAAGTGGCCGAGGGGGAAGCAGGATTAGGTCGAAAAACGGGGTTAGGTGTAGAGGAAGTTGCATAAGGGTGGGGTAAAAACTGGAAATATGGCGAAAAAGGGGGTAAAATAGTTGCGGTGGACTAAAATTGGGTATAAAATAGCTAAAGCAGAAGAAATGAAAGGAGTTTTTTTTTTCCTCTTCTGTGGGTCGAATTTTTTACCCCAGCATCCAGTTTCCCATGCGCGATTGATTGAAGGGCGCTGCGGGTAAATAGGACCGATTCAGGTTAACCCCACCCTGGGCCCGTGACCCCCTTTGCACCTGCCCAGCGAAAATTTCATTGAAATCTTTAATTTTTTCCTCGAATGTGCTTGGGGCTCGGGTGCCAGAAAAGCTTTTCGGGATACGTTTCGGACCCCCCTGGTGACAAAGGGATCGAGGAGAGTTGCGTCACAGGTCCCGTTAACCGAAAATTTCTCAAGTTTGTTCCCACCAGCTGCTTTTTTTTTTCTTATTTTTTTGTAACAAAACATTGCAACTGCCCAGTGCGTAGATTTTTGTAACGTTCCTTTCTTATTTGCTTAGCGTGTCTTCGCTTGACCAATGATGACCGATGTCAACGAATACTTACGTTTTAAGTATACCAGCTGTCCATTTTCTAAGGGAATTATGGCGATGACAGGAAAGAGTTGTGAATGCCACATGCAAATGAATTGGTCGTACATGTATATCGATCCCTAGATGCATGTCGCTTATTTGATAATTTCTGTGATGTTTTAATTTTAAATTACTCGGTGGAATTGATGAATATTAATTTTCGTATAATTTGCGATACGGTTTCGTTATCAATAAGCAAAACATTATTGAAAACATTCCCCACAGTCAACGATCGTATCGGCGCAACTTTGATGAATGCATATTATTATCTCCAGATTGTTTTACTCCATTATTAGGATTCGTCTGCCCTAATTTATTTCATTTTAAAAGGGTTTAAATTATTTTATTTTTAAAAAAAAATAAAGTTGAAAAGATCCTAAATGAGAGGCGCGATATCAACCCTAAAGGATTTTAGCAGACGATTTTGGATTCTTTCAATATTTTGGCATTATATGAAAGGAGTGAATTTGCAATAAACTTTTCTAAAAATGAAGGGATTTAGAACAGACGATTCAAACTACAAGGTGGTAAATACATCTTCAGGTTATAATATCCTTCCTTAAAAGTTAAAACGAAAGTTAAGTTAAAATATGTCCTGTACGTGGATTGAAATTGTGGTTAAATTCTGCGATGTTTTGTTGTTTTCGACTTCAAAACCCGCCGTGAAAAAGTTTCTCTAAAATTTGTTCGAAATCTGTAATATATTATTGAAACGGTCGCGTTCATTGATGGCCCGCAGTGGTTACGTAGGTTCATTGTGAGTGCACAATAACCTTTTCTCGAAAGTTTGAAATAGATGCTTTTTTGAGGAGCAGGTGGCGCGTCGGTCCTTTGTACATTGTGCGACAAACTGACCAGTCCGGCCGCGCTCGGACTTTCCTAATAATTAATAGCCCCGAGTGGCCCGGGGTCAAGATTTTGATGGAGAAACGGGAATATTTATTCGAAGGGGGAAAATGGCGCTCAGTCAATTGAGTTTTCCAGTCTAGACCGAGTGAGCGACGCTCCTGCCATTAGACAAACATGACGATGTTTAAACGCTTCGAAGCCAGTTTTTATCGATTTTGACGAAATGGAGGGAAAAAAAGGCGAGTGGAATCGAATTATAATCTACTATTTGTGACAAAATGCCAGATTATACCGGTATAACCGATCATTAGGAAGGAGATAGGGCCGCCATGTTGTTTGTATGCGCCATATTTCCTAGTGGCGCCACCTGCTTGGTTCGGGTTGTTTTTTCGGCGATGTGACCAAATGTTAGGTTTTTTTTTTTTAAATCCGTATCACCACGTTATCGCCATCATACCGTTATTCTCGACCTAATTCCCTTCCTCCTCCGTATTGACGTCATTGTATACCCATTATTATATAACCACGGTTTTGAAGATTCGTTAATCGCACGATTTTGGTGCATATTTTGATTTCACAACTTTATTTATTTTTAAAGTCGGCTTACCTTCAAAACCGCTTCGTTGCATCGCTAAGAAATTGACAGTCAGTTTCTTGATGGATTTGAAATGTATATGTTAAATTGCAAGTTGAATATCTATCAAATATTCGAGAATTCGGACGTGTTATTAAAATTTTTTTCAAATTCGTGATTGTGCGAAATTCCACGAAAGATTAATTTGTTAAATTCTTCAATAGACTACCGGAATGTGAAATTTCACAAAAAGTTCAATCTATATGAAAGTAATCAATTTGCGATTTCTTTCCAAAGCAATGTGTGAAAGTCCCTGACAAATGAATGTAATTTTGTGAATATTCGAAGTTCTAAAGAAAAACGAATACGTGACTATTGTTTAAAACATGGGTCAGATCCTATTTAAATTCACCATTGTGTAAATAAAAAATAATGCTGGTGACAATTTTGACTGCATATCAAACGGTCTTCAAAGACAGTACTTGGAGTTTTCTCGATTGCAGACGTAATATATGGACGAACCCGTTTCGAGTCGGCGAATTGGGCGGCCATTTTGAATAGGAGCGCCATTTTGGCGCCTCCGTCTGCCTTGTTTGCTCCATATTTCGAGCTTCACTGTGTAGGCATTCGCCGTGCTCCTCTTTTAATTGTTATTAATTATTTTGTTGACGTTTCCTCTTTTTTTTTTTGCGCCATGGCGTCCATCCTGCAATTCCGCTTAATTCTCACCTAATTGTGACGTGTACATCGTGTGTCACTTTCTGAAGGATTTCCTAATTGATTTTTTAAAGCGCTTGCACAACCCTGCACCAGTTTTATTGCTTTGGCACCGGCGTGTTTAATCGCACTTCATTAAATGTCGAGCGACGAGAAATTATCCAATCAACGAATTATTCTTTAATTAAACGATGGCCGCACGTGCGAACGCTTGCGTGCCCGTAAAAATCTGGCAGGACGGAAATCTGGGGACAAGTTTGAAAAATGGGTGAAAAGAATGAACAGGATATACGTCGAAACCAATGTGAAGTCAGTGTTGTTTTTAGTATCGCTCCCATCTCCGGTTGTTTTAGCGAATTGCACGCGACCTGGTGGCGAAACTTGAACATCCTCGGATATAGCCAGAGGTATTTTATGACCGCTGTAATGTCAGTCACTCATAGTTCGGCATATAACTGTAATCGTAATAACTCGACTTCTAATTGTATCTTCGAGGTATTTTCGGTTTATTGGGATTTCCCCCAATGGACGGAGCAAAATAAGAAGCGTGTAAAACGCTCTATTATTCATGTTTTCCTTCGTTTCCAAATAAACGTTATCTCGGATTCTGGAAATCCACTTGCATATACATGTACACATTTCGTACCATGGTTAACTTAATTCATACACTCGCTATATGGCGCACCATCCATAATATTGGAAACAATTTTTATCCACAAAGTTTAAGGGGGGGAAATATTCCCGAAGTTTTCCTGCCGGGATCACAAAGTCGTTATATTCCCGTTTTTAATTTTAAAAATAATGGTGAACATTTATAGTTACATCTCAAAGGTCAAGTGGAATGCAGGACGAAGCGGCATTCCATACTATGTGCTTTTATGCTTATTTTGTAAAAATTAATACTTGAAAATGTAATGATTTTTCTGCCTATTTTGGAAAATTGTTTATTCGAACTATATTTTATTTCACTGGGCAAATTCCTTACTTTGAGCGTTACAGGTATTGAGGTTGATACGAAGATGTTGAGTTCAAATGCCATCAACAGTTTGGAAATAATTGGTATTCTTCCAAATAAGTTGACTAAGGGTTGTAACAAGGTGTGTTCAAAGCAATGATCACATGGTTTGTTTTTGCAGGAATCTTTCCTTCGCCTACTTCATCCTTCCAATTCCTGGCAACTGTGAAAAATGATGAAAAGGACACCCCTCAATTTCGCCACCTTCTAACCGTCTCTTGTTACCCATGGTTTTCGTACTGCTCCAGTAGCTTAAGGTAAGCAAATCTGCACGAGATTCGAGAGTATGTTCTTTAATTCATCTTTTGGTAATCCAAAAGTCTAAACTCTATACACTGATCTCTTGTTGAGAGAATCATGACTTCAGCCGAAGCTGGAGGCAAGACAGCGAACTGTCCTCTGCGCATGCTGCATGCCACAAAAACACTCGAATATGACAGTTCATTCGCCAACACGCATGCACGGAAGACCCGGATTCTCACGTCTTCAATACAGTAGTCTAATTATTAATGCATACTTATTACTTAATTAGTGTTCGTGCACACTGTGATGACATAAGATGGCATATCGTAGTACGAGTGCGATGGAATCGTCACTAAGTGCGATTATTAATTCACATCAAGAAATACGTAGACATGTCAATTTAATGAATCTAGTTCTCGTTATCCACGCAAGAATGGTTTTTTCGGAGAAGAAAAAAAATTACTATTCTAGCAGACTTAACTACAGTCGGTTAAACCTTAAACAGTTCGTATTATCAGACACCAGATAAAACATCGAAGTTTGGATGAAATCCTATTCCCCGCGAAGATTGCGGCAACTTTTATCGGGGAATTCCCCGCCATAAATTAACCTAGTTTTTTTCAAGTTTTCTAAAAGATTTCCTTAGCTTTAACATAAGGCGAATGCTCGGGAAGTCGAAAATTTGTAATATCCGAATTCGTAATTCGTCCTAAACGAAGAAATGAATATTATTCGCCCATACCACACTATACGTAATATAAGTAGGTGCACTCCGTGTCAGCACTTAGATGTTTTGGTGCCGAATACACTGCAGCGCCGCCCTGTTGGATGAGGTGATCAACTCGCCCTGAGCCACGCCCTGCGCTTGTAAACGAATCATAGGCACCATGTCACGGGTTAAGGTAGGCGTGGCTTCATCTTAGTGATCACCTCAACCAACAGGGGGTTTTCGACACCCAAAAAAGCGGGAGTGCACCTACTTATATCACGTACAGTATACTCTGCCTATACCCTATAGGACGGGGACTGGAAATGATTTCGTACTACCAGAAATTCGTATACAGCGAGTTGTCCATTTATGAATGCAATTTTTGTTTCAGACTGTTTAAGGTCAATACTGCCGTCTGAAAATGTTAAATCATGAGCATGATTAAGTTCTCATTAAAGCTTGCATCATCTTTATCTATCCGTTCGCAAACCCACTTGCTATTCTGATCCTGCATCGAACGGTTAACCGACGTTCCAACTTTTTCCATTCTCAACTTTAGTTTTAAAAAATCACGATGTGCTAAATTGAGCAATTTTATCGCGGCAAACTCGAATTCCTGAACGCCCTCATTCGTTTGCATATGCTAATTTTCCTTAATTGAAGCACGTGGCACCCCCTACATTTCCAGTTCCGGCTGACGCACACCGTTCTTATTATTTTTGAAATCGCTCGCCTGCAACTACGTCTTGCGATTCTTGTTGTTCTTGTTGTTTGGCCTCCAAGCTTGTTTATTTTCTTGTTCGCTTAAAAGCATGTTCGCTGCACCGATGACGTCATTTGTTTTTCTGACACAACACTGAGCTCTCAAGTTGGGTAAACAAGATTATAAACAAAGTGTTCATTATTAGTAGTTGGGGGAGAAAAAGGGGATTCATATTGGAAGAAAAACGAGACTGGGGGGGGGAGTGACGTGGGGTAAGGCTACGAGGGGAGGAGGAGAATGGCGCAGGCGCACCGAGGCACTTCAAAATCTTTTGTAAACAAGAGAATAAACAACCCCCGAATATCCAGGCTCTCTACGAATATCTTGCCACTGGCGCCCTCTGGCGAAGTGGCCGGGCGATAGCGAAACAATATTCTAAATAAATAATCAGTTGCGGACCTGCTCCTGATGCCTTCTGGGTGGCGTCCAGCAAAGGCATCGGTCAACAAACCGTTTGTTGTTGTTGTTGTTGTTTGTCTCATGACTGCTCGGTAAACAAGCGGCTTGCGCATGCGCACCCCCTGGAAATCAATTTCCAGGCCTGTCGTGGCAGCTAGCGCCATCAAGGACAGTGAGAGTTGCACGTTTCACTGATCGCGAAGCTGATTTTGCAATGTTACCGCCGTCTGGTGGCTGCTTTGGCTAAAACTGACAGATGCATGTTTCTAGGCAATCGAACATTTTAAATCGGCACTAAATCGCGCTAAAGTGACACAATTAACTGAACATTTTGCATTTTGAGATGAAGCACGTTTGAATGTGTCATAATGCATCCATAAAATAATGAATATGCAGTAGTTAATTTCGATCGTCTTAACATTGTCTTAAATCGGAAATTGACAATTTTTGAGTTGTGTCACTTCTGAAGCGGGGGTGCGACATGTAGTTAAAATGCAAATTGGAATGCGTTGGCAGTCTGTTACGTTCAGTACATGTATTGCATTCATTATACTGTACGTGCAGAACGAAAATTCGTTTATGGTGGAGACTCCAACTTATGCTATACGCATTCGGGAGATGAGGAAATATACAGAGTAATAAAAATGGCCTGACAATAATTCAACAAATATTACATGTACATTGTCTGATAGTTAAGGTAAGGTAACTACCGTACCCATTCCACGCTCTTTCATTATGCCTAATGCAGCTAATATTAAAATTTGTGATGGACACTTTCCTTTTAAGGAAGGATTATATCCTTAAGCTATAAATGTATTTACCCTTTTAACAGGAATGCTCAGACAGGATTAAGCTTTACGAATGGCACTTGTGCAAAACCGACGCACTAACTGGTTTAAAACATCCTCTCAAGGTTATAACTGTTTTTATATCAATTTTTGCACATTTGACTTCTCGACTGCCAAAAATACCATTAGTACATCTACTGCCTGGACTTCCCTATAGTATGACCACAGGTATGGCCACAGGTCAGGGAAAATAAGTGGTCAGGGAAGTCATGGAAATTTTCTCAAATTAAAAGCAAAATGCTATCCATGCACTCAATCTGCTACAGCTCCTTCCTCAATCCTTTTCAGCTAGACTTGTAACAAAATCTAGTGTTTGCCAAGCTTCCCAATGCATTTATTTTATTTTTCATTATGGCAAAAAAATCGATATGCATTAATGAGCAAGTTTTGGTCAGGGAATTTTGGATTTTAGTCAGGGAAATTCAAAATGTTGTGGCCACCCTGGATTCGTCTCCCGAATCAGAAAGATTTTAATCAATTTTTTTTAATAAATTTGTCAAGAATTCAAAATCGTCTTCTCAAAACCTTCACATCCTCGATTTTGAATCCTTACCAGGTTTATTTATTCATAAAAAATAAACGAAGGAATTTAAAGGGTTTCTATAAATGTTTAGCTGTTTTCACGGTCGGCAGTAAATGTAGTATTTTTACCATAAATGCCTGTCCTATAGCTAGCATGCTCGAAATTGCACCGGAAGTTAATACTGTAATTGTCAGGAAAGACGTACGCAACAGAAAACAGAAGCATTTCGTGATTTTCGTCCATTACGAATATCAGGATGAATGAGATGCAGCCTCCCAACATGGCGGAAATTTCGCTTAGCACCTGTACGTAGACGTTAGTGAAACTATGTACGTGTACTTCACCCACAAGCCAATTTTGACAAGAGGGGTTTTCTCCTATCAACTAGCATGATTAGATCTATTATTAAGCCATATACATGAACATTTCGTGCTGTTGTTTAGTCTGATGATTATAGGCCGGTTGTACCAAACTCGACGTAATTAAAACAGGGACTGCTTGGATGAATTTGTTTTAGCCATCGATAAATTGTCAGTGCAAAGCTCTTTTCGATCCCCCCATTAAATCAGTTGAAATATGCACACCCATGGAAATCAATTTCTGGACATTTGTTTGGGGAGGCTCGTTTTGTTTTGACCGTCGAGGGACACGATAGAAATGACAGGGTTCCCCCAGACCTGGAAAACCTGGAAAAGTCAGGAAAGTTGAGAATGACCTGGAAAAGTCAGGGAAGAA